>CM062805.1:985180069-985429750 GCA_031772625.1 Pinus tabuliformis | reverse complement strand
GCATATTGGAGGGTTTTGGCAAAGGTTTCACAGATATGACAAGAGATTTCATTCAGTGCAGCGCAGAGCATTGAGGGACTGCATAGAACCCTAAGGGGGTGATTTTCCGGGGTCGACCATTTCAGAAAATCTTTCTGGGTTTTTCTGGGTTTCTTGAGTAGAGTCCAATTCTAGAGTTTCAGTCTTTTCTGAGGGGGGGAACACCCCAAATCCTCATTTGGTTGCCAGCAACAGCAGCACACGGCAGTTCTCCAACAGCTGGGACGCAGATCAAAGAGAGGCCATTCTTTGCTATTCTGAGTGTATTTCTCTTCACTTATGCCTTGTGCAAGTCGAGGTGCCATCTTTCTGATCACCTCCTATACTCATTCTATTGCTCAGTATAATAAAATGGCTTGGCATTTCTCTCTGCATTTCTTGAGTATCTGCGTATATTTCACATTTATATTATTATATATTGCACCACTGTTATTTTTATCATTTTGAGCTTCTCGATTATTATATCATTTGTATGTATTTGGTCAGAGTTACTGGGGTTTTGGAAAATATCTTTGAAACGGGATATTACACGACATGAGCCTCCAACTGCTCCTCCCTAGGCAACCCAACATGCAAGACATGCTCATCAATCAGCTGTAGGTGACTGTCCTCCGACAACTGTGTCATAGATCTGGATGCCTCTATCCTATTGGCTCCTCATCAACAGTGGGGATGTTTCCTGACACCTCATCAATGGATGGTCCTATGGGTGTATGCTCTACTTTCTCCCCCAAGGTGTCAACTAGTGCTATCAAAGAGGCCTCCAACAATGGTGACTCTTGTGCCACATTGGGTATACCAATGTATACCAATGTGATCCTCACACTCCCGCGTGTCCTCTACCTCATGTTCAATCTCCTCCTCAGGCCCCTGATGTCTAAGACTAGGTCTCCACCAGCAAAATCGTCTCCTTGACTCATCCTCTAACTGTCTCTGGCCTGCCTGCTCCTTTTCAGGAGATCTGGTGCCCTGATTCTGTCGGCTTTCCCCACATAGTGTAGATGGTTGTACTCCCACGGCTTGTGCACCTCTAGTGTCTATGTTGTAAGGACAAGGATGGATCTAGTCTGACACCTTCCTCAACTGAGCCAACCTCTCATCACTCCAGCGGATTCCACCCCAAAATTCCTACATATTGAATCTCCCTTGAGCCATGGTAGTGTATGGTGTAACTCGTCACTGTGCATACATGCCCAAATCTCCCATGATCTTATTGGTTACCCACAACTGGCCCAATCATGCTTTGATACCACTGTAGTGTTCCTAGACAGGAATTAAGTGATAAACCAATTAAACAAACAGTGCAACAGTGGCAAATTAAAAACATTTAGCGAACACCCATGAAGAACTATAATACTAGAACTGTTGAGCCATATATTATGAAATATGAGATCATGAGTACAATTATAAATGGAGTGGAGTGCACCTGGGCTTGTCTCAAGGACAAGCTAAACCAAACCCAGGTGGTAAAATAGCTGGAAAGATAGTTGTTCAGCTACTGCTCTACTATGCTCTGCGTTGTCTCAGTAAACTGTTGATCTATTGATTCGTCCTGTTGGAAAGTGCCCAAAAACTGCCCAGAAAATTATGACCTTTTAGCCATAGACTCCTTAGACAAAACCCAGAAGGGAATTTCTCTGATTTTGAATTTGGATTTCCAGCCTCTTTGGCGCTGCTCTCCCAGTTATATCTATTGACTTTCAGCCATCTGGAAAGTGCCCAAAAAATGCCCAGAAAATTCTGCCTTTTTAGCCTTAGACTCCTTGGACAAAACCCAGCAAAACCCAGAAGGAAATTTCTCTGATTTTGACTTTGGATTTTCAGCCTCTTGGGCGCTGCTCTCCAGCTACATCTTCTGACATTCGTCCTGCTGGAAAGTGCCAAAAACTGCCCAGAAAATTCTTCTCTTTTAGCCTTAGACTCCTTGGACAAAACCCAGAAAAACCCAGAAGGGAATTTCTCTGATTTTGACTTTGGATTTTCGGCCTCTTGGGAGTTGCTCTCTGACTACTGCTGCCAAATTCGATTTGCAGGAAACAACCTGCAAATCCACCTGGAAACACCCCTCAAATGTTGCTTTCCCTTGTACTATCTGATCCCTTGCTTCCCAGATGGTCCTTGGCCCTGATGGTTGCTCAATCAAGCCCCACGAATTTGTTGTTGGAGGCCACTGCACAGTCTCTCTGCCCAGAAATATATACTATTGCATGTACTGACTGGTTGCTGCAAAACGCTGATAAAATACCCGCGTGCTCCACCTTCCTTACTCCCGAAAACTCCTAGCAAGTGAGGGGCTCTTGGCTGGCTAAATCAACCTTTGCATATTTCTGGCTGCCCAAAAAACACGCAGTCCCTTCTTCTGTGTGGTTGGTTGAGCTATGAATTGCTACTGGAAACTCCGGCAATCTCTGTGGAACAGCCTCCCTAGGGCGGACACGAATGGTCACCCGAAGTAGAGGTTGAATATTCCCTGCAGAAGACTAATGGCTAAACACCGGTAGACTCGCTAAGCAGCAGAGCGTACAAGAGTGAGTTTGTTTGTCAAATATTTAGAATGAAAATAAAATGAGAGTTGATCTCTCTTTATAACTCCTTGCCCCCCCTTAGCCTCATGTGGGCCCCTCCATCCACCCATTGATTTTCCCTCCAAGCATATCGAATGGCTAATTCAAACTCCTATGTGGGTGGCCCCATATTCCACTAGCAGCGAAATAAAGTTCGATTTGGCCCCTAAGTCCCTAAGTGGAAAGTGTGGGGCCCTCTTCCTTAGTCAAAAATGTGAAAAATTGTGTAGCGGCGCCCTGTTACTAATGTGTTTGAGAAGGGACAGGGCAGGAAGCCTCCCATGGCATATTAAGAGTTGGCTTAAAGAGTGGTGACTCATCCAACATGACTGTGGGAACTTGTCTTCCGTGGTGCTGCTCTAGCATCTAGCATCTTGCCGGATTTTTGAAAAATCGTTAATCTATGAGGTAACAAGACCTATGGATTGGGATCCACAAATTGCCTTGGAATAGCAAATTGTTGCAAAATATGACACTGACATATTGAAGAATTGTGACAAGGTGAAGAAACCAAGACCAATGAATGCCTACAGACTCAATAAGACAATCATGTGGGAAACAAATAGGTCCATCGGGATTGAAGGGAAAATTTCAAAATTACAATAAACAATCACCTTTACAAGGCTATACATTGAGTATTCCCATAAATCACGAGTCCTAGTATTTCCACCTCCATAATGCCCAGATACCACCCCTGGACATAAGAATTCCCACCAAGGCAAGGAGTTACCACCCACCAAGGGAATGTTAGGAGTGCCATAAAACCAAGCACCATGAAGATGAAGCTAAGAATACCAGCTATGACCGTCCACCATCAAGGATGTAGGATACACCCTTGTATAATCATCATCCTACAGGGATTTATAGGGCTTTAGACTTGCATTCCTTGGGCTTACAATGGCACTGCCCAAAATGATTTTGTGTATATGTACCTGTGGTGAAGGACGGGTAACAGGACCATATAACACATATTTAAGATTTTAAGGTGTAGTTTGTAACTTCGTGTATTGTGTTTAGGTCTTATCATTATTATACAATTGAGCAACTCCTCATCGTTATTATACAATGGGGCCATTCTCCTAAAGGTTTGGCAAATTCTTTGTTTCTTTGGTTAGTTTGACTGTTTGAGTGATCTTATTCATACAAAATTTGTCTATGTTTACTGTTTTTGTAAGATCCCAAATTGTAAATTTATTCTTTTTTTACCAGAACATGAAAATTTGAAAACTGAATTTGAAAGATTAATCTAATGAATACTAACCTGTCTGCTTTGCTGACAATCTGTCCGCTCTGCTGCAATTCTTGTCCGACTGCGTTACTTAAACGGCCAAAACCTCCCTGCCGAACTGAGTACAACCTAGGTACTTAGTCTCAGAAAGCTTTCCAATTGAAGCAATCTGATTCCCCCGTGCCCAAAAACTTCAGTATAATCAAGACTTACAGTATCCAGAAATTGCTCTTAACTCTGCTGCCCCCCCCCAAAATGGTTTTTCCCTTCTCCTTTTATTTCTTCATCCACCGCCTTCTTTTCATCTCCGTGTCAATATTTTGGTTACGTGTAACTTTCATGAAATCAAATCTCATTTGATTTCGTTGATTTTTATTTGGATACGTAGTTTGAAATAAGATTTATTTATTATTATTTTATTTTTGAATTAATTAAATTAATTAAATTTTTAATTTTTAATTAATTTATATTATTATTTTATTAATTTTAAATTGTAAATTTTAATCTGTACTTTAAAATTAATATTTTCTGCTGGTTTTAAGGACTTATCATATTTATGATACTCTGGTGAGGTATTACTTTATTACCTTAATTTTATATCTCCTTCTGTAGTAACTAATTTACATATGGTGCGATACATGCGGGTCCATGCATACGTAGCTATCGTATGGAGGTCTCGTATGTATGCTCATACTCGTATTTTATTTATAGACGGGTCATTACAGTGTTACAAGAATTTGTGTGACTAACCTTACAATTTGACCGAGTCCTTGAGATTATAGGCTAAAGAACCAACAAGAAACTGTGAGAAACCAATCGTTAATAAAACATAGAACTACAAAACAACATTGAAATACAGAGACGACTTATTACCTGTCTTTCATCTGCAATGTACCCATCAGTTGGTCCAAGGGCAAAGAAGGATGAAGTGTAAACTAATTTCTGAATTGAAGATGTGCGCTTCACAGCTTCTATTACATTTTTTAAACCCCCAACATTAACCTGTTTGGACAAGCAAACAAAAATGTGTGAAGACAACAAAGTTGCAGAGAGCATTATAACCAGTAGTTTCAAAGATACAATTTCCTTATGACTAAAATTTGACATGTGAAAAACTGATTGAATATATTATCCAATATAGTGAATCAAAATAACATAATTCATTTTTATGGTTTTGTTCATTTTCTACATTTTCTAAGGGATGTTCCAAGAACAAATAAGTTGCACAATATTCCAATCTCACTTCTTACTGACATTGTGATTTAGAAGGGTCAATACAAGAATTTATGAAACCAAATCACATCCGAATTCTGAAAAAGCCTTCTCACAAGTGTGCTAGCGAGAGTGCAAAACCCAAGCACGTGTTGAAAAAACAGAATTACATGACAGTGCCACCAAAATTAGGCTTGTGACACTATTTCAGATTAAGAAAATCACAAGATGAAATCAGACAAATGAGAGCTTAAATTGTGTAATTATATACAACTTGAGTGAGGCATCCCTTCGAGAGGAGGCTATGAACACACAACATAGGTGCACATGCCCCAAGATAGTTATTAATCCTGCATATCAAGTTTGAAATTTTGAACAGGTTATCCTTAACCATACCTAGTAATAAAATAAAATAAGAAAAAATATGGCCTTACCCATAGTTACAAGTAATAACGTACATAAGTTGTGGCTATAGGTACAGATTATAACACTAATAATTCCAACAGCCTGCTTAAACTGAACAGGGACCACAAAGAGATGTCATTATAGCACAGAATTCCCCCCTTAATGGCAAGTCACCCAAACCAATACAATGCCATAAACTAGTGATGCTGGACTCAACAAGATTTTGGTGAAGATATCTACATGTTGATCATTGGAAAGAACAAAGGCAAGCACAATACATCGAGGAGCATAGAGATGACAGATATAGTGCATCCAAAGCTGGACATGTTTAAATTTATGATGATCCATGGGATTATGAATAAGTTTGAAGGTACTTTGATTGTCAGAATAGAGATAGATGGGGCACCTTTTGAGGAAGACCCAGCTAATCAAGAATTATCCTGATCCAGAAAAGATGCTTCCTAGCTAGGAGAGTGTTGGCATACATTTCGTAGAAGATAGAACCACAGTCTATTGCTTCTTAGAACACCAAGAAACTCTTCCAGAACCAAGGGTACTCAGTACACAAGTAACTAGAGGTAGTGTTACCTTTTAATTCTACACCCACAAAGTATTCAAGCCTATGCAAGAAAGAAAACCTAGGGCAACCTATTAGGAACCCTACCAAATGTCACCTCAGTAGGATTTCCCTTCACTTTAAGCTGGCTCTGCTCCAGCACAAGGGTGCTTTCCCCACGTATGATTGCCAAATTACCATTATAATCTTCTTCAACAAACCAAATTTAGCAATCTAAAAAGTTGTGATGACAATGGATATTATTGTTGTGAATTGAAGTAGACTAGTGCTTGCCTTGGCCCAAATGGAGTCAAAACACTTTGAAGCTTGAAAACCTTAATGATAGACAATATTAAACCCAAGAAGATGCTTAAAATAGCAGCCAATCTCAGTCATAATAGTGCTGTAAAAGCATGCTCCAGCCAGCCATACCAAGTTCATAAAGGCAGAACAGTGTTTATTTCATTCTTGCCTCTTCACATAAAATCAGAATCTGAAAAATGAAGTAAAAGACAGTCTTTTATTAAAGAGAACAGCCCAGGTACATAGCATACATCATATCTGAAATTACAGCCTTGTTACCACAAAATCTAGCAGGGCTAGTGCAAAGCCTTGCTAGGCAGATCCAAACCTTGTGACAACAAGAAATCCACCACCACTGTCACCTCAGTAGCCTTTCTCCAGCTATTTAGTGACAAATAAACCACAAGGCTTCCCTATGTATAGATCAATGTTGCACGACTCGTACTCGTATAAGACTCATCACGCTATTGACTCGTCGACTCATATAAGACTCGGGAATGACCCGTATAAGACTCGTCAAAATACAAAAAAACGTTAAATATGGTAAATTTTAAGCACAAAAAAAGAAACTAATGACAATTCCAATCCTTATAAGTTATAAAAACCACAATATATGCAATAATTCATAACATCATTTCATATCTATAAAAGTACAACATAACATATTCGATTTTTGTAAGCAAAACATTTAGATATTGAATAAGAAAAGGACTCATGATTCCATAATTAAAATAAAAAATGTCAGCAAGTTCAAAATTCAAATACATATGTCATAAATGATAAATGATTGTCTCATAACAATCTTTCCAGCATTTAGGATCACTGGCCATCTAAAAACCAGCAAACAAATCAATGTGAAAAGTGCCCAAAATGCTTTTGGAACACTCAAAATTGTTAGTATACAAAACCCAAAAAACACCAAGTGAAATGATAGAATGAAAGATATCAATTTCTACACTATGCAACTAAGGAAAAGCCAAGGTAACTTAACTTTTTCATAGCTGATTTTATTGGTGTTAGGACAACAGCTAATTTAACCTTCAAATACTAGATTTAGCAATGAAAACCTTCAAAATCAAACCACAAGATATTGAAGAGAATTTTAAGTGCAAGAAAAGAAGGAAATATCTTGGAGAAATCTTCAAAGGATTGGAGGTGAAACTTGGTGCAAGGTGGGAATGACCTTCTTTTGTATTTGAAGATGGGTACTCCAACCAAGAAGGATCCCAAGTCTTCAAATTTTGAGGCACCTACTATTCCTTAAGATCTTTGCCAAGAAAAATTATTAGTAGATAGGTGCCCCCTACACATGAAACCTTGAAAATAAGTCAGCCAACCGAGATGAACATATAATTTAGGATTTCGAAGTATAAGAAAAAGAAATAGACATATCAAATAACCAAATTTGAAGAGTATATTCTTATTGGGTGACAACACCCCTTCAAAGGCATATTACAACAATAATAAAGCATTCCTCATTTCCAAAAAAAAAAAATTTAAAAATCAAAATAAAAAAATAAAAAAAAATTGCCTTTTGAGGATCGACAGGTCTTATAAGGGTCCGATGCAGGTTTTATGGCAAACCCCTGGATCTTATACAGGTAGCTGGGTTTAATAAAATACCCACCGAGTTCGAGTCTTAAGCACGGGTTCTATGTGAGTGACCCGGCTCGCTATAGAACCCGCCAAGACCCGCGGGTACTCACGGGTCTTATACGGGTGGTGCCTCACTACTTTTAATTAGTTCTGAAAGTGGAAAATGAGAAGATATGTGATAATCAAACATTCATATTGAATACTTAATTAATCAAATATAGTTGATGCGTGCAAAAGAATTCTACAGCCAAACACTATATTCAAGAGATGACAGAAGGTTGTTTAAAGATTTAGAGGAACTAATTTAAACAGACTATTCAATTAGTTAATCTCTATAAAGATAATAACTTTGCAGTGGGCTATTAGGGAAGTTAATACTTAACTTAGCCTTACCCTAACTCCTATGTTACCTTGAATATATGATGAAAAACATAAATGAATAAACCAGAAAGACTCACATGAACACAGAAGTTGTTAAGAGTGAAGTCAGAATCCTTTGATTATCTTCAGAAAATTTTCAAAATAGTACAATAGTGTCACTAGATCATCACAAGGGTTCAACCCTTTTTACTTTGAATTACAAAATACTTATAGAGTGTAATTCAAAAATATCTAAATCTAATATAATTCTTTTCTAAAATACAATATTATCCAAACTGATTTGGATTTTTTTACAAAAATAGACTTTTTGAATTAATTTTGTCTAATCAGCACAACTATTCGAGGGTGTTGTTTGATGATTGTTGCCTCAAACTGAATTCTATGTTTTATGCTCCTGTTATCCTGCTTTTTTCTCCTTTCACTACAATTGGTTGTTGAAATCCTGCATTCTGCTCCCTTTTCCTCTGCAACTACTTCTAAGAAATTCACTTTTCCTATTCAATAAGCTCAAGGAATTTATCCCATTCCTCTTCACTAGGGCATGAAAACTTAATGACTTTTCTGTAAGTTTCATCCACTTCAGTATATTTCTCAAATGTAGGTTTAGTTAGAAAGAGGTGGTGAATTTCATGTTCAATGAATAAATCATCTTGTAGACCTTCTAAGAAAGCTTTACCACTGATCATTCCTTTTACCTTGGCAAATTTGGAATTATCCTTTGCTATTTTGTACAATCTCTCCTGGTAACTTTCTTGTGAAATTCGTTGATTATTCTGATTTGTCAAAGAAGGAAGACCTCTACTAAGCAAAATAGAGAATTTCTTGTGAAATTTATTAATCTAAGCTTTCAGACTTTGGCACTTGTTCTCCAGCTGTAACATGAGATTTTTCTTTGTCATAACTCTCCTAACTGCGAGGATTGTATTAGTTCTGTCCTCGATCCCTAAATCTTCCAGCTCTTCTTTAGTTTTGGAATTTAGGAATTTTATAATCCTGGTAGCCTCTCCAGGCTTGTGCTCCAATTCTTCTTTGATCTATGCTATGGCTTCATTGGCTTTATTAACAAGTTGCTCTTGTTCAAATATAATTTCTATTGAAGTCCATAATTCTAAAAAAGTTGAATTGATATCTACCCATATTTTTTGTCTGGCTTTTGTCAAGGTCAGAGCAGTGGCTGACTCATTCATGTATTTTTCTAATTGTTTAGTTAGTCTGAAGCTTTTCTATACTTCAGCAAGATATGCATTGTCAACCTTTATTTTATTGTCTTGGGCCTTCTCTAATTGAGCTCTTAGCTTCTCAATCTCCATGTCCTTTAGTGATAGGTCTCCATAGCCTTTTACAATTGTTTTGTTGGGTTCTGACTAGTAGACTTTGTTTCTACTGTTGATACTATTGTTGTAGATGTCCCTGCTCCAGTGTTGATTTGAAGTTCTCTTTCCTTGATTAATTTCTCCATTTCTACCTCCATTTTCTGGATCTGCACATTCTGTTTGACTAGCATACGAAGGATGTTTTCCTTTTCTTTTTCCAGTTGTCCCACTTCCTATGCTTAACGATTTTCAGTTGTTGGTAACTTCAGTTATTTCCTTAATGCCTGAAAGTCTGCATTTCTGCTTTTTATTATTTCTTCAGTTTCTTTTACATTGTTAGGATTCAATCCTAACTTTATAACCAGATCTTCTAACCCCTTAATCTTGGTATCTTTAGCTAGAGAAGACATCTTTTCTAGCTTTAGCTGGGAGTGAATATTGTTTAATGAAGCTTGTAATTTGGACGCTGCCATAGCAGAACATGTCAATGATGTATAGATCATTTCACCCACTAGTTTGTGGAGATCAATTTGATCTATAGGATGTATCTGTTTAGTATCAAAGGAAAATACAGAAGTTTTATAATCATCAGCACTTCTAGGGACAAGGACCTTTGGTTCCGGAGACGCTCACTGGGACTATCCTTTTTCACTATCTAAGGCAGATAGCAACCTGGTTTGAGTTGTGGAAGATTGCTTCCAGAACTCTGCATATGTTGAAGTCTTCAATGCCTCATTTTTCTTTTTCATCTCTATGAATTTTGCAAAAATACTTTGTTGTCTTGAAGAAGAAGGAGAATCTATGATGGCTTCTTTTGTTTGTTGTAATGAGAATACAGGCTCTCCTGAAAGTGTGATTATGGTAGGCTCTTCAGAAGTTTGGACTTCTGATGACTCTTCTTCAACATTGATGGACTTTCTTCTCTTAAACACTTTGAATGCCACCTTTTGGAACTCTGAACCTGCTGGGGATATGCTTTCTCTCAACCTTTTCAATTATTTTTCCTTCAGCCTAGGAGTTTCCAATGTTGTTTGAATGGAAACTTGCTCTTCAACCTCTTGTAGTGTGTTCTCTTCCCATTCCTCTAAGTTAGCATACTGCTCAATTTCAGGCTTTGCAATGTGTACATATGGTGTAGACTTTTGTTCAACTCTCATGGATGATATTACTCCCAATGGGTCATATGACCAGCTGAAACTTAATTTAAATTTCATCTGTTTTAACAAATCATTAACCTCCTTTTCTGCAGCTCTAGTATTGGCTATGAATGGGCCAATCTATGCTTTCAGTTTAAAGCATAGTTTTAAAATTCGGCCGATTCGAAATGGAAACGGCCGAGTTGATCCGTTTCAATGCCCAGAATTGTGACTCGGTGGAGGAAACGGTTCGGGAGGCCGAGTCAGCCATGACTCGGCCAACTCGGCCGTTTCCGTATTGACTCGGCCGAGTCATAACCTGCGGCCCGTAACCCCATCAAAACAGCGATTTGTCATTTTTTTAATGAAATTTTGAAGTGTTTGTTGATTGGTTTGGACTCCAAGGTGTTTTCTAAATTAGTTAAATGCTATTTGGGGTCCATTCCCCTCTCCTAGTATTGATATGCTATTCAAATTTCATGGTAACGTTAAATTCTTAAAGTAAAAGTGACATTCTCCTTAATCTTCATTTTCATCCTTTTACTTAAATTTTTAACGTTACCATGAAATGACTCAGAATGTTTGAGAGTGGTTCTGGCCTCATTGGATTTCATATGGAGAAAGTAGAATTTTAGATTTCATTCAAAATCCAGCAGACTTATCAGTTTTTCGGGATTTCAAGATTGGAGGATTGCAATGTTTCCATTGAATTTTGTCATGTATTAAGGTATGGAACTCGTATTTAATCAAGAGCACCAATCCCTCTATGTACCTTGATGTTAGTGACATTGGTTGTCGAACTCCTCTGGGATTCGCTCCCAAACCAAGAGCTTCTGAAAATGTCGCTCCCGCTCCCGTTTTCGCTCTCGCTCCCCACGTTCGCTCCCACTCCCAAGTAACACTGAGCCAGATGATGTTGGCAACTCTAGCAATAGCCAGTACTATTGGTCACAGACTTTTGTTGTAGAGGTCATTTATAGCCTCCTTGGTTATGTGTTTTTGTTTTGATCTCTATATCATCATCGCGTATGTATTGGACAGTGCACTGGGTGCCATTTTGATATAATGGATATATTCATGAGCCTACTTTGATCATATGTTGTCTTCTATCTATATTCTAATGCTATGTGTTTGGAAACATGAATGAAAATCTTTAAAATTATGTGTTTTTATAAAAAATAAATATTTAATGTATTTTTTACAACGACCAAGTCATTGAAATCGAGCCGGCCGAGTCGATACCGAGTCGAAGTCAGAGTCAGAGTCGACCCTCGGCCGAGTCGGAGTCGGAGTCGGAGTCGGAGTTTTAAAACATTGGTTTAAAGTGAGCTTTCTGCTTCCTGGAAACAAAATGAGTATCATCCATATTCATCATTTGTCTGATATATTCTAATGCAAAAATCCTCATCAGGAGGAAAATTGGTAGTTTGTAAGGTGGCAGCTCACAACCATAGATTCTAATCTCTGAAAAGTTTTGGTATAGATACCAGTCTCCAATTTTGGACTACTCACTAAAGTGTAGAATCCTTTTAATCTCTATAGAAAACCTGGGAACTGCATCACTACTTAACAAAAAAATTGTCATCTACAAGAATTGGTTGAGAAAGTCAATGAAAGAGAAATCTTCAAAAAATTTCCCAACTAATGAGGTCCAATGAATTACTGACTGTGGCTTTCCTTCAACATCCAATCTCTGTAGAGGAAACTTGAACCTTTCTGATTGATGATACAAAAACAAATAAACCACAATTGACTAGTGCTTGAATGATCCTTCAGCGCTGAACTTTAAGAACTGATCATGAATTACATCTAACAAGAATTGACTATAATTGAACACAATTGAGGGTTTCTTGCCGGATGAAAACATTGATAAGAACACTATGATAACTTTGTCTACCCACTTATCATTTGGATATCCTAACAGACAAGAAACCATGGAAATTATCTGCCTAAACATCTCAGGAAACATTGCAGAGGCATAAGGTGGATTTGTCCTTGGTAATTCAAAATTCTCTGGTAGGAATGACTCAAAAATATGAGCTCTTTGTGAGAAATAAAGCTTTTGATAAATCTCCATAAGGGCATCAATAGAAAAAGGGTGAAGGGAGTCTTGAGGTTTTAATTGCAGGGCTTGAAAAATCCATTCGAAAGTTACGGAGAAAAGAGTTTCATTATTCTGAGCAACTATAACTCTCTGACTTGGGAGGTATCAAACTTCACACTAGGTGACAAACTTTGGGAAATGGTGTGTCTGAGGGAAACAAAATTGAGGAAGTAAGGATTCCCAGAAGGAGAATTTGTCACTAGTGTCCTCATACTTTTGGAATGCTCAATTGTGAAGCTCATACAATCGAATTCACAGTTGGTTTCAGTAATCTTGAAATGGGTATCAATGAGAGGTAATTCATCTATATTAATCACAAGAGGTAGTAGGGGATTCTCTATAGATACTTTGGATTTTCCTTTATGGCTTGCCATTTTGGAAAGAATCAAAATCACTGAGAATGATTGAGAATTTACCCGAGAGTAGCGGTGATTGATAGTTGTTGGTCGCTGGAATTTGCTCAGATCACGTTCTGAGAGCTCTGGTTGCAAGAGGAAGGTAAAAGAATTTGGTTAAGGGGGTAATGGCTTTATTATTTTGTTCATAACAATCTTTTGTCGAATTAACCATTATTGGCATGGAAGATTATATGTTTTGAACGTTGGTGGGAGTAATTAATGCGACAACGGTCGCCTGGCTAGTTTGGTGGGAGAGATGGCTACAACTAGAAATGGCAGAAATAATAGTGGATGATAAGCAATGTGCAGGGGGTAGTGGTGGTATATGGTTTTAAGTGAGGGGGGTCCCACAATTGATTAGAGGTCGACACATATACACAAGCAGGATTGGAGAAACCACTTTGCAGCCCCCCCTCCATTAACTGTCGGGAGTTGTGGGGGGGGGGGGGGGGGGTCCCACAATTCATCTACCATCGTCGATTTAGGCACGTGGCATCGTGACCATTGAGATCTGCGTAAAAATTGTGTCTTCGGCAGCAATCAAATCAAAAACTTATTTACAATATTTTATTTGAAAAATATATAATTGCCGAATAAAAATAATACAATTAGTGGCATTTAAATTTGCGCGCTTATTCTCAAACATAAAAATATTTTTTCTTCTTTTTCTTTTATTTCTTTCTTTCCTTTTTTCTCTTTCTTTCTTTTTGATTTTTTCATTTTTCATTTCTTTTTATTATTTTTTTATTTTCTTGCAATCAAAAGAAAATTGTAAAACAATTCTAAGGGTAAAAACAAGTTACAACAGAGTGAGAATTTCTTCTCTCTAATTATTTTTGTCAGACATTGGTTGTTTGGATTGCCAGTTGAGCATCCATAGATTGTACTCAAATTTCACTACTGCATAATAATAAAACCCTCAATAGTTGCACCAGTTTTACCAAGTTGGATTTTTCGGGGGACATTTGTCCAAAAATAATTGTGTAAATTTTATGTGTGCACGCTAGATTTTCTCAATTTCCAATGCTATTTTCTTCTGCGGTTTATTTGTGAAAATAACAGTGTGAATTATTTGATATTTTTCGTAACAAATAGTAGAAAAATTGTTAAATAACTCAACAATTAGAAAAATAAATTCCAGTTGTTGTGATAGATGAAAGTTTCACATGGTATCAGAGCGTGTGTGATCAGCCAGGAAGCTCAGAAGCGGAGGGGAGAATTTTGTTGTTCAAAGGGAGCAGCAAGCTGAAATTCTCAGAGGTTGTGCAATACCCAGATTGGCAGTTCGAATTGTTGGGGCAGGAGTTTGATTTCTCAGTGCACGTTGGCAGAAAAAATTGATTTGCTTAGGATAGTGATTCCAGCCGTCAAAGGGAGCAGCAGGAGCTCAAATTTTCGCTAAGCAGATTTTTGGTTGAACGCAGAGGGTTTTGCAGCAACAAAATCAACATCGGGTGGAAGAAAAAACCACACACAAGGGAAAATTTCTCTCAGGGAACTTCAAGTTTCAGAAGTTTGATTTTTCCAGAGAGATTGGCAATAGTTGCGTCCAGATTTCCTCACTCCAAAAGGGAGTGCGTATAACAGATCCAGCGGCCAAGCAGAGGGAAAGAGGGAGTTTTCGAGAGATTCAAAGATGGCCACAGTTAGGCTTAGAGATCAAGATAGGTTGGAGGGAGCCTCCAACTCTGTCATCTGGAAGGCTAGGATGTCCTTCCTTCTAGATAAATATGGCTTGAAAGCCTACGTAGACAATGTGGTAACAGTTCCCAAGATGCAGACTAGCTAAAGGAATATAGAAAGGAAATGGCGAAGTTGAAGAGGATGATTTTGGATGGAGTCTGAGATCATATAGTCTTGCATATTTCTGGCAATAATACTGCCAGGGAAATGTGGGTAGCTCTCTCCATGCTATATCAAAGTTCTTCCAAGAAGCGGAAGATTTTTCTCCAATAGAAGCTGACAACCATCAGGATGCAGAAGCGTGAAGGCATAGATCCCTTCTTCACTTGGATTTAAGAGGTCCGTGATCAGCTAGTAGCCGTTGTGGAGGCACCCCAACCTACAGAGCTTTTATGATTGGCACTAAATAGTGTCTTAGAGGATTGGCAAGTGTTTGTCCAAAGCATATTGGGCAGAGACACTTTGCCTAGTTGGGACAGAATGTGGGCCAATCTGCAACAAGAGGAGTTGAGGCGAGCTTTGTTGAAGAGCAACATCAATCAATAGAAGCAACAGCAAGGGCGCGAAGGGTGAGAAGGAAGAGGAGAATGTGGCCCTGGCATCAAACGGTCAAGGGGAGAAGAAGAAAATGGACCTATGTAAGGTAAAGTGCTTCAGGTGTGGCGACTTTGGCCATTACAGTACCCAGTGTCCTCTTAGGAAGAAAGACAAGCAAGAGAAGCAAGACCAGGGGGCAGCGTCCGTAGAGATAGACAAGTTTTCCTCCAGGCTAGAGGAAGATTTTGCCATGTATGCAGTTATACCTTTAGGAGAGAGGTGGGGCGATATGGAGTTATAGTTCCAGAGTTGCAGAGGTTTGGCAAGGTTCATTGAGGTGTCTTCCTCATGGATCATTACCTTGCTACAGGGGCCCACAGTATTCAGCAGTAGGATGGATCATTGTTAGCAATGCAATCAGATCCAGAGTGACAATTGTAGACTAGTAGCAGTCAGACGTTGAGGAGCGCAGTGCAGAGTCGGCCGCAGTGCAAAGTAGGCCGCAGTGCAGAGTGGCACAGTGCAGAGTTAGCAGCAACGCAAATTCCTTAGTGGACAGTGGAGTAGCTAGTAGCAGTCAAAGACTCGGGAGACAAATGCATCGTATTGAACACATTTGATTCAGTATTTAGGGTGCTCCTCAGTTGTAGTAGTTGTAGTTGCAGCAGCAATAGATGAGAGTGAGTTGCAGTGTAGATGCAGGGTTGGCAGTAATATGGCAGTGTTAGAAGCAGCACAAATGCAGCATCAGAGTTATGCAGTGGTTGGTGGGCAATGGCCAAATATCAGCAACATGACAGAGGATGGTACAGAGGCAGGGTGTTGTCGCAAGGTGTGCAGAACTAGAACACAGTCCACGCTAAGAAGGAGTGTTAATTTTTGTAGCATCGGATGTGTTATAGTCTCAAAACTTCGTGGGGAGGCTAGAATACATGAGTTCTCCATAACCCAGAAATCGTTTCTGGAAATTCCACCTAAAAGTGTCTCAATTAGATTATTAGCCGATTTTTAAATATTTCCTAAGTCTAATTAATTAGAATTATTTGAGATAAGGTGAGAATCATCTAGAAACTCGCACGGATCAATAGGGAATTAATCTGGGCCATTGATTATGTTTTAATCTTGGTCGTTGGTGCTCCAATAGAGGATTATAAGAAGTCGATGGGTAAATGGAGAACACACTTGTGACACTTGTGCAATTCAATTTCCTTGGAAAATCGATTTCCAAAGAGCACCACAATTTTCGGAGAGCCAAAGTTCAAAGCAGAGACAGTGAGGGGCAGGGACAGTGATCTGGAGGAAGTTTTCCAGTTCCGGAGAGGCAGCAGCGAGTGGCAGAAGTGATCCATGCAGAAGCAGCACAAGGACTGTGTAGTAGCTAAAGCAGAGCAGTTCGATTTAGCTAGGGTGGAAATCGATTCAGCTTCCAAAGGCCGGGAAAGTCTTCTAGAGGACTAGAAAGTCACTTGCAGCAACAAAAGTAGGCAAGACAACTTGCTCAGAAGCTGATTTGAGCCACACATGTGAGAGGCAGTACAAGGACTACGCAAAGGACCTAAGCAAGGGTTTGGACGACTAGTTTTTCAGTAGGAGCCAGTGCCGGAATTGCTTGCGGAGTGAAAGAATTTATTCTCTCTTATTATTTTTGTCAAATACATGTTGTTTGGATTGGTAGTTGGGCATCCATAGATTGTACTCAGATTTCACTGTTGCATAATAATAAAACCCTCAGCTGCTACACTAGTTTTCCCAGTTTAGGTTTATTCAGGGACATTTGTCCAAAAATAACTGTGTAAATTTTATGTGTGTCCTAGATTTTCTTAGTTTCCAGTGCTATTTTCTTCTGCGGCTTATTTGTAAAAATCACAGCATGAATTATTTGATATTTGTCATAGCAAACAACAGATAACTTGTTGGAGTAGCATGATCCGGATTATCCACAGTATTGTGTTCATTCTATCGACGTTTCAAACCCCAAAGGGGGTCCATCATCAGGACTAAATTTGATAGAATATGAATGATAGTTCCTTGAGAGAAGAATCTTTCGACTAGAGTATAAATAAACCTAGATCTTGATAAATTTTTATAAAGAAGTCGACCCTTATTATTCTAGCTTTAATTATTCCAATTGTTTTAAAAAAGAACGAAGGACCCAACAATGAACACGCGCTCTGCTCCTGCCGCCGCCTACAAACATTAGGTCTGAATCGATCTTCGGCCGCTCGGGATGGCCCCTCTGGAGGCTTCGCCGGAGGAGGCAGCTCACCAACACGCCTTCTCTACCTTGATCAAGTCCATGCCTCCTCAGCGAGCTCGCCCTTCAGTCTCAAAGTTCGTGAAAAAACTTGATGGGTTACAGGAAGTTTCTCTCCCTCCAACTTTGCCCAGAATGGCTGCTCTTGCCTTGGCAGAAAAAGGACTTATTGGGCAATTTACAGGACTTTGGCCCTCTCCAAAAACAGTCCAGAGGTGGGTGGAAAGGAATTGGACAGACAAAATACAAGGGAAAATCTCTATCAGATTTTGTGGAAAGGGATATTTTACATTTCATTTTGAGACAAAGGAAGACAAGGATTTAATCTTCCGTAATGGGCCTTATTTCATGGATTCCAGAGGTTTATATTTAAATAAATGGACTCCGGATTTTGACCCGGAGCTTGATATTCCTAATGCGGTCCCTGTTTGGGTCCAGCTTCCTCACCTCCCCTTGCATTGCTGGGGAGACGAATCTGTGCGTGCTATTGGGAATGCTGTTGGGAAATACATTGATCAGAGTGAACCGAAAGATAACATGCAGGCCTGTGCCCGCATCTGTGTAGAAGTTGATTTGGGTAAAGGCCTGCCAGAAGCCATCAAGCTCAAGGTTGACGACTGGACGCACATTCAGCAGCTTGACTATGAACAGATCCCCTTCAAGTGCAAGGTATGTCACGAGTACGGTCACTTTGCTAATCGTTGCACTAAACTTTCTAATGTAGAAAATAATCCACAAGAAGAGCAATGGGAAACCGTTAAAAAGAAAAAGACAGCCCCTAATCCTAAACCATCCCATGAAGCAGGTCCTTCCTCTCGACCTCCCCCAATTTCCCCTCCCTCTTCTCCCCCGCCTTCATTTCCTCCCCCTTCTTCCCCACAACCTCCCCTATCTTCTGATCGCCAGCCGGATCCCCTTACCTCTTCTCCCTCTTCCAATCCCTTTCACATCCTCTCTCTTCTCGAGGAATCCCCTCCCTTGATTCAATCTGATCCTACCTCTTCTCCCCTTCCCCAGGTCATTTCCTCTTCCCTCCCGTCTGATCCTCCCCCTCTCAGAATCACCAGAAGCAATTCCAAGGAGCATGGATCCATTCTAGACAATCAAAAGAAGCCTGGAAGAAAGTCTGCCAAACAGCACAGGGATGAAAATGCGCAAAAAGACATAGCATTGGGGCTCCAAAACCCCATTGAATCATATATTCAAGGACCAATAGACAAAGACATAGCAAACAAAGACAAGGGAGGGAGAGCAACTCCTCGCACCTCTCACCTGAAATGATTAAAATCCTCTCATGGAACAGCAGGGGACTAGGGCACCCCTCCAAATCAAATGCCTTAAAGGATCTTATTAACCAAGAGAAACCAACCATTGTTTTACTCCAAGAAACAAAGCAGAGACAGCCAGAGATGAACAAGATTATTGAACAACATAAGCGCTACAAAGGATGTATATGTGATTCCAGAGGAGCCTCAGGAGGAATTGCTACACTTTGGCTTCAAGATGAATGGAACAGCACAGCAGAAATAGTAAGAACAGCATTGGGTCAAGATTGTATTGCAGAATATTATCAACAGTCAACAAATAGTAATTTACAATGTTTATGTCTCGAATCATTACAGGGATAAAGAAGTTTGTTGGGACTCTCTCAGCAATAATATAGCAGAAGAAAACAGCAGCAACATCATTTTAGGAGGTGACTTAAACCTCATTTTACATGCTAATGAAAAACGTGGAGGCAGCTTCAACCCAGATCCTTTTAGAAATCAGTTGGAAAATGTTATGCAACATGGTGATCTTGTCGATATCATTCCAAAGAATCGCAAATACACCTGGAGTAATCGCAGATTGGGGAGAAATAATATTATGGAAAGGCTCGACCGAATCCTAGTAAATGTATCCCTTCTCTCCACCTTTTCAGCTGTCAACGCTTCCATCCTTCCTTTTGCTGCTTCAAACCATTATCCCACTGCTTTAACCCTTGAATCTCTCTGCCCACTGGGCCCTCTCCCTTTTAAATACAGTCCTTTATGGAATGACATTGAAACAGCCAAAGTGATGGTCCAGCAAACTTGGTGCCAACATGTCGAAGGATCTCCAAGTTTTATTTGGGAAAGCAAACTTAGAAATGTAAAGAATGCTCTCAAGAATTGGGCAAAAACCCAATATAAAGAGCCAGAAGCAAAGAAAAGAGAAGTGAAAGCCAAAATTGAAGAACTTCACTATGCACTAGAAAAGCAAGAATATTATCAGGCTGAAAAAATCAAGAAGAAAATCTTTACAGTCAGCTATACAGTATCAGAAGAGAAGAGGAAGAAAAATGGCGAATTAAATCAAGGCAGACTTGGTTGAAGAGCGGAGACAGGAACACAGCTTTTTTCCATAAGCAAGCCACTGTTCGGCAAATCAGAAATAATATAACAGCTATCATAGATAATGCAGGCACTCAACACAATGATCAAACTGCCATCAAAAACGCTGCCTCAGAACATTTTAAAGAGCTGCTAACTGAATCAGGGGAGGACGAAAACTATGCTGACTTCCTACAGCATTTGCCAAAAAAGATTGCAGCAGAAGCAAATGAAAGGCTGACAGAGGAAATAAAAGAAGAAGAAATCAAGGAAGCAATTTGGGGCTTCCAGCCAGACAAGGCACCAGGGTCGGACGGCTTTCCTATTTGTTTTTATAGGGAGTATTGGGAAATGATCAAAAAGGACCTCATCAAATACTTTAAATGGATTCAGAGGAAAAATAAATTAGGAGGCTACACAAATTCAACACATCTGGCCCTCATTCCAAAGGAGAACCAGCCTTCAAATTTCTCCCGTTTCCGGCCCATATCCTTATGTAATTCTTCCTACAAAATTTTCACAAAAATTCTTGCTTCCCGTCTCAAACCTCTATTGCCTATGTTAATCTCTGAAAACCAAGGTGGCTTTATGGCAAATAGGCATATTTCAGATTCTATTCTCTTAGTCCAGGAAGCCATTCACTCAAGCCATTCTAGAAATGAAAAGGGCTTCATCCTGAAATTGGACTTGGCAAACGCTTTTGACAGGGTTAAACACTCCTTTCTATTTGCTATTCTTCAAAAAATGGGCTTCTCATCCTTCTTTATTGATCTCATAAGAGCCTGTATCTCTGGCCCTTGGATAGCTCCCCTTATCAATGGCAGACCCGGCCCTACCTTTCAATCTTCAAGAGGATTAAGGCAAGGCTATCCTCTGTCCCCCTACCTTTTCCTTTTAATGGTTGAGTCCTTCAGTTGCGCCCTTGACCATAAGCGGCAGACAGGCCTCATCACTGGAATCAAATTTGAAGATGGAGTGAAAAACATCAATCACTCCCAATTTGCTGATGATACCCTACTGATTGGAGGGGCGTCCGCAATCATAGCTCGAAGATTCAAATCTTTATTAGACAAATTCATGAGATATTCAAGGGGAATGATTAATCACTTCAAAAGTTGTATTTATGGATGGAACGCCTCAGCTCAAACGCTTCAAAACATAGCCAACATCTTCGGTGTGCCTTGCAAGTTAAATTGGCACCATTTCAGTTATTTGGGAATGCCAGTGAATATAGGAAATGCAAGAGTTGATGTTTGGGAAACAACTTTAGATAAAATGAAAAGAAAAGTTCAAAAGTGGGGAGCCACTTGGCTCAACCCAGCTGGACGATTGGTACTGCTCAAATCGGGCCTTTCCTCTCTTCCTCTTTACCAATTCTCCCTTGCCCAGGCTCCAGCCTCTTTTCTCCGCAAAATGGACAGTATTCTCAGGTTTTTCCTTTGGCAGGGAGGGAAAAATGAAAAGAGAAAATATAACTTGGTTGGATGGAAACAAGTAATTCAAAACCAAGAAAAAGGAGGTCTTGGAATTAGATCCCCATCTCTCACCAATTCAGCCTTTGGCGGCAAGATAGTCTGGAGGCTTATTGAAGACCAATCAGCTTGGTGGAAAAAAGTTCTGGAGGCCAAATATCTCAGCCACCCAAGGCAGCATCTGCTTACAACTGAAATACCCAACAAGAACAGCACAAGGATCTGGAAACTCTGTAAAAAAGCCATCTCCTTTATGGCTCAAAATTTCTCCAAGGTTCCCAAAGGCGGCAACAAAATCAACATTGGCACTGATAAAATTATGGGGAATCAACCAATTAGCAGTCTTCCAGGTATGGCTCCAATAATTCTCTTTCTTCAAAGTAAAGGAATATACAGTTTAGATCAAATTTCGCAATGGGACACAAATACCCAAGCTTGGAAGAGATGGAGACTTCCTCCCATCCCTCAACGACTCAAAGAGAATCTTGACAACTTTCAAAAACACCTCCACAACATTTCTCCTACAATTAAAAAATGGCAAGGATGGATTCCGATGGGACCCCACTGGCACCAACTACTCAATACAAGCAAGATACAATTATCTATGCAACAGGGACTAGCTGGCACCAACATGGACACATTGGAAAACAGTGTGGAAATCAGAAGCCATCCCTAAGGTGAAATTTTTTACGTGGACCCTCTTAAAATAAAAAACTCTCACTGCAGAAAATCTTTAAAAAAAGGCATTGCTAGACCCTCCAGATGCCCTAATTGCCAAGAAGCGGAGGAGTCCATCCAGCACCTCTTCATTTCGTGTCCTTTTGCTTTTTCTTGTTGGAACAATATTACCCCAATCGTTCCCTTTACCTAGAACTCTCAAGCAATCCATTGGGAAAGTCCTTAACAACTGGAAAAAAAACTACCCCTGGCAATCCATGAAAAACAACATTGCCAAGAGAGTGTGGGATGCCCTCCCATTTGCCCTCTTATGGAGGATCTGGATTGCTAGGAACAGCAAGATCTTTAAAGATAAAGATACCACAATCAGGCATCTTTGCAGCAAGGCTAAAAGCCTTGCGATAGAAACCATCGCTTCTAAGAGCACAAAAAATGGACATGACAAGTCTTTGGGTTGAAGAAAAAGATTTCATAAGTAGTCTGATAGATAAGATCAGTGTCTTGCCAGCAGCGAAAATCTACAGCAACTTCAACAGTAATCATAGTCACAACTGGAAAATCCGACTAAAGCAGGATGACTTCAACAAGTGGCTCCGCACTAGCAACACCCACTCCTTGTTCTTTGACGATGCCTCCAAATCAAATCCAGGAGCAGCAGGAGCAGCGGGAGTTATCTACAAACCCAATGGTGAGCCCTTAGTCACCTTTGAGTGGGGATTAGGGATCCTTTCAAACAATAGAGCAGAGGCTCTGGCACTCTATCAAGGAATTCTTCAACTACAAATTCATGAAATCAAGAAAGCTATGATCTTCAGCGATTCTGCTATCATTATCAATTTAATGACTAGCAAACAAAAAGCCTCCAACATCTTCTTACAGCAAACCATCAGCAGATGCCAAGTCATGATCAATCAAACTCAAGATTTCCAATTTTACCATATCCTTCGGACCATCAATTGGGAAGCTGATAAACATGCCAGCCAAGCTTGTATAAGACCAAAAGGAAATATCCTCTTTAACAACGAGGAACAATTCCAATTTCTTCCATGATTCCCATGACTTGTAAAAAAATTTCATATCTAAAGACTCACATCTTGCTCAGGGCGTACCCTGACCAAATCAAAAACAATCCCGAGGCTATCTGCTCCACGCTGCCGGAAATCCTCCCTTTTCTCCCTGCAGTCTCCTCAGATTTTTTGAATCTATGTTGCCCGCGCAGAATCCGTGACCACCTCAGCACTCACCCCGTGATCATGTCCTTCACGCCTCTCTGTTTGCTTGCTACCTATACCAGGATGCATTCTCTTTACCCCCAAGCCTCCCTTCCCATCTTCGCTTATTCCACGACTCTTTCAATCATTTCGGATCACTATTGTTTCACATCGCTCTTTTTCAGTGACTACCCCTATTTTTCCCCCATCGCATACTCCTCCCTTCGCAGTTCCTTGCTTGCCGGTTCTTACTTCTCTGCTTTTCCTGAGAAACGAAGACCCCTGTTCTCCCCTCTCTATTTATATACCCCTCCGCATTTTAAAGCAGAAAAAACGAAACAGCAGAAAAGGAACAACAAGAACAATGGAACAACAGAAAAGAAAAACGCAGTTCCAACAAGTTCGTCAAGCTTGAAGCAAGTCGACACCGACGACAAACCTGAAGAGTCCATTGCTCGACACATCAACCACAATAATATAGACTGATGCTTTGTAAATGTTGTTATTTATTACTTTAGTTTGTTAGGATTTACCTTTGGTCTTTGGTTTTTAGAAGCCCAAAAGGCAGGATTAAGGAGGAATTTTGTTTAAGCTGTAACTCCTTCTTCCCTAGCTCTTCTTGGCACCTCAGCATGTATTTCTAGAGCTCAATCTCCCACCTTTTTTTTAGATTTATAATAGCAACCGAATTTGTCAAAAAAAAAAAATTATTCCAATTGTTTTACTTAATTGATTAATTGTAAGTTTATTTTTATATAATGTAATGAAATTTTTATTATTTTAATAATTAGTTTTATTTTATTTTATTAAAATTAATTTTATTTTTATTTATTACTAAATTACTTAATTACATGTATAATAGAGATTAGGTTAGTTTTATTGTTTTAATTATCTTTCTTATTTTTATTTAACCTAAGAATCTAAAAATATTTTAATTGATATAATTAATTCATAAATTAGTTTAATTAATTAATTAATTTAATCAATTTATAATTCTTTCTATTGTTTTTATTTTTATTTTAGATAATTAATCCTAAGTATCTAATAAAATTAATTAATTTAAATTTAATTGATTAATTAATTAATTTAATTCATAATTTCTTTTTTATTTTATTATTATTATTTTCCAATTTTTCAATGTTAATTTTATTTAACCCTAATTGTCTAATTGATAAATAAGTAAATTATTTTAATTTCTTTGATTAATTAATCAATTAATTAATTAATTTATAATTTTTATAATTTTCTTTTATCAAATGTTAATTTTGGTTCTTATTAATTAATTTTCAGTTTAATTAATTGACTAATTTTAATTAATTTTTAATTAGAATTAATTTAATTAATTAATTTTATTAATTTTAATTAATTTAATTAAAATTAAATTTATTAATTTTGAAAACATCTGATACTATGCTTCTAAAGGCTTGGAGGGGTTTATTTGTCTAATCAGGGGAAGCCAATTTCCACTAATCTCACTCCCATTGTCCCTGTTGCGGTTATGAGGAAATTTCATAATTTCGATGGCCTCTCTGATTTTTCTTTTTTGATAATTATCCTCTCTTGGCAATTATTTTAGTGTCATCCAAACACACATGATGTTTGGTTTTGGATGAGTGTTCCGCAAGGGTTGATGTACAGGATCTCTCATTCTTTATATCAACTCCGTGCTCTTTAAGTCTTATTTTCAGAGACCGTCTTGTTTCCCCAATATAACTCTTGCCACAAGAGCAATCAATCTTGTACACACCCTTGAGTTGTTGACGATAGATGTTATCCTTTACTGACCTCATCATTTGCCTTATTGTTCCACATGTTGTAAATTGAGTGTTTATGTTATTCTTTCTTAAAAATTTTGCAATCTTATCCGTAATCCCTTGGATGAATGGAAGGTAAACTTTTCCACAATTTTCTTTCTTGTTTTTAGGAGGACACTTAGAGAGGACCTTATCCAGTTGTTGTGATAGATGAAATTTTCATAAGACTTTGCTGCCAGGTTCCTCTTGTAATCTTCTATGAGCCTTGATGACCCTATCAAAAAGAGGTCATCCACATACAATACTAGGATGAGTGGTTGACCCTCTACTATCATATAGTAAATGTTGGGATCCACATAACTCTTGACGAATCACATCTTCTACAAGTACTTGTCAATCCGACCATACCATGCCTTGGGAGCCTGTTTGAGCCTGTATAGTGCTTTCTTTAGTCCGCACACAAGTCCCCCCTCCCATGTGTCTCGAAGCCCTCAAGTTGTTTGATGTATACCTCCTCTATCACACTGTTCAGGAATGTTGTCTTGACATCCATCTAGTGAATTTTCCATCCCATTTGCGATGCTAGAGATATGATGGACCAGATAGAAGTGTATCCAGCAACAAGAGCGAAGGTCTTCTCATAGTCTATGCCTTCCTTTTGTGCATACCCCTTTGCCACAAACCTAGCCTTGTACTTGTCCATGCTGCCATATGCAGTGTAATTGATCTTAGAGATCCACCGAGATCCCACAATCGATCTATCCATAGGTCTCAGCACTACCTCCCAAATGTCGTTTGTCATGATAGAGCTATACTCTTCCACCATGGCATCTACCCACACCTGATGTTGTACGACCTCCTGATAGTTTGAAGGTTCTACAACCTGTGCCACCAATGCTTGGTACCTATTTGGTTGTCTGCGTTCTCTCTTGCTTGTCCTAGGAGCTCCTCTGAACTCCTCCGCATCCCTCAACGTCTGACGAACTTCTCTGTTGGTACACCCACTAGTGGTGGGAGGATCTGTTGTGAACTCACAGGTTCTCCTGCACCTGAGGTCGTGCTAGTACCAATAAATCTACTAGATCCTTGTGACTGTCCTCGCAGCATTTTGATCATCTACTGGCAACTCGTGAGATCTCTTGAAGGCTCTATCCTCCATGAACTTCACGTCTCGTCTCACGATAATCTTCCTACTGCTAGAAATGTAGATCCTGTATGCATTCAAAGTTTCACTATACCCAACAAAGAACCCCTTTTCTGCACCCTGATCCAACTTAGTGCGTTTTTCATCTGGGACATGGTAGTAAGCTATGTTGCCATAGATTCTGAAGTGACTTACTTTTGGCTTCTTCCCTGAGAATAATTCTTCTGGTGTTATCTTCTCTAACGCCCTGTCAAGAACTCTGTTCTATATATACACAGTAGTGTTACATGTCTTTGCCCATAGAAACTTGGGTAACTCTTGATCATATAACATAGCCTTTGCAGCCCCAACTATAGAACTGTTCTTCCGCTCTGCTACCACATTCTGTTGTGGATTGTATGGAGTTGTCCACTCCCTCCCAATGCCCTCCTTTGCACAGAAATCCATGAAGTCACTAACAATGTACTCTCTCCCATTATCTGAGTGAAGCACCTTGATCTTCTTTCCTATTGCATTCTCTACTAACACTTTAAACTCCCTGAATCGACTAAAGACTTCATCTTTGGTCTTCAAGAAATAGATCCAGGTTTTCCTGGAATGGTCATCAATGAAGGTAACGAAATACTAGTACCGTCTGAGGGATCTTGTGCACATAGGACCGCAAATATTCAAGTGTATAAGTTGTGACACACCTTCTGATCTACTGTCACTTCTTGGGAATGTTGCCTTAGCATACTTCCCAAGTACGCACCCTTTGCACACATCATCGTGTTCCATGCTTAATTCTGGAACACCTGTCACTGTCTCCTTGAGCATCCTAAGTGCTCCATGATGTAAATGTTCCATCCTCCTATGCCATATCTCATTCAAGTCCCTCCCACTGCTACTGCTATTACTGTTGCTACTGCTAACTAGTTCCTTTAAAGAGTAGAGTTGCAACTTGTATAATTTGTTGTTACAAAATCCAATCTACTTTACATTCTTCCAATTTTGGTGTTTAATGAACACCTTCTTCCCTAAGTGGACATCATATCCCTTATCCTGTAACCGTAATAGTGAAATAAGGTTCATACCCATGCTAGGCAAATGCAGCACATCTATAACACTGGTGCTTGCTCCTAACTCCCTCTGAATCTCGATGGTACCTACTCTGATTAGAGTACATTTACTTTTGTTTCCCATCTGAATTTGGAAGTCCATTTGCTCCTCCCTATAGCTAGAGAAGTATTCACTAACTTCTGCCATATGAGTTGACGCTCCACTGTCGATATACCAGACACGCTGTGAAGTTGAGCTAGAGAAGCACACGATCTGAGCGAATTCATCTTCCAATTTGGAAGACAAATCTGTATCCTCCTGAATGTTGAATCTCTTTGCAGCCATACTGAAGAAATCTCAGAGATCAGCTGAAGAAATCCTAGGTATAATTTATGTGTGCTTTTCTCTTCCTATCCCTGCACAAAGCTACAGCTGAAACCCTTGCTGCAAAATCACTGCACCCAGATTTGCTCAACTAACTAACTGATTTGTTCAATGAAACCCTTTATTCGATAAATCCACTGCCTGCGAATTTTGCTACTGAGGTTGTTCGAATTTTCCTCCCCCTAGAACTGGAAATCAAACCCCACTGCCTTTGCAATTAGCAATTTGACTGGAGTGTGCAGATCTAGAGAAATTGTGCCCAAATCTCCCTCTGAAGTTGCACAATTTTTCTCCCCTCACTTTTGAGCCTTTGATCTGATCTTCAATGCTCTAAATACCATGTGATGTGAAAATTCTATCACTGCAGCAACTGATTTATTTTTCCTACTTATTCCACAATAAGTTATTTATGAAATTACTTCAATAAACATTAAAATAAATAATGTTGCAGATATCACACTGTAATACAGAAACAAACATATGCACAAGCATTAACACATTGACACAGATATTTTGGACAACAGTGCCCGGAAAAACCCAATGTGGGAAAACTGGTGCAGCAAGGGAGGATTTTATTATTCAACAATTCTTTTGTACAACAGGGTGCCAAACTGACTTACCCACAGAGAGAAATAATTCTCCAGCACTTCTCCCAATCCCAGCGTCAGCCCAGCTGACCTCTGCATGGCTCTCAGACCCCCACTGTCAGCCCTGGGCCTCTCTGCATCACTCATGCAGGCCCAGCAACTGATTGTGCAGTCTTTTGTTGCCTCTGCATTTGCCTGAAAAACCCTGCATCTACTTCTCCTGCCTCAGCGCTAATCTCCAGTGGTTGATCCCGCCTCTTTGCTCCATACTTGCTGCCTCCTGACTGCTCACCAAACCACTGGTTCAATTTCTCAGCTAACCCCGTTCCAGAAATTGAACTCACTGGTCTCCCTTAGTGTATTCTCCAAGTGACCCTCAAACCTCCTCTTATACTTTTCTCGTTGAAAAATCAACAGCCGAGATTAAATCCCTAATCAACGGCTAAGATTAGATCTGGCTTGATCCATGACTTTTGGACCATTCTAACACACTTTTATATTAATACACATTAATATTTTATTTTCCCTAAGTTTAGACTTAGGGACTCCATTAAAAATATTAATTATTTTAATATCTCCCAAACTGTTTAGAATTTGCCCAAACCCTTTTTGGGTATTGGAGATCTCATGTGCCTTAGCCTCTCCACCAATATTAGTGGCTAGAGCACATCAGATGCTACCCCAAATCAACACTCCCTCTTAGCGAGGAATGTGCTCTAGTAATACTCTTCACTGAGTATCACCCTGATCATTCGGCATCGGTCCCTGTGCTGATGCTAAGCCTCCCTGCCCAACATCCTCTGCACTGCTGCATCCTGTACTGTTGCCCATGGCTCTGCTACTGCCACTGCTGCATCTGTACGACAACTCCCTCTACATCCGTGCTGCTGCTGGTCCTTTCTCCCAACACTGCATCCACACTGCAACTCCCTCTGCATCCTTGTAGTTATCACTCCCATTTCTGCTACTGAAATGGATTCTTTACCATCCCCATCTTTTCCCTGAAGTAGTCAAATTTTGTCCTTCCAAAGGCCTTGGTGAGGATGTCCGCCACCTGTTCTCCTATAGGAGTGTAGCTCAACTGTACAGCTCCTCGTTGGACACAGTCCCTGACAAAGTGACACCGGATATCAATATGCTTCGACCTATCATGAAACACTGGATTCTCAGAGAGCTTGATGCAACTTTGATTATCACACATGATCCTAGTTGCCTCCATATTCCTTCTAAATAGGTTCACAAGCAGTTTTCTAAGCCATATGGCCTCACACGAAGTTGTGCTTGCCGCCATATATTCTGCCTCAGATGAGCTCAGAGCCACGGACTTTTGTTTCCTACTGCACCAGGAGGTCATTCCTGATCCAATGTTGAAACAGTACCCAGAGGTACTTTTCCGATCCACTGAACTTCCTACCCAATCTGCATCAGTAAATCCACTCAATTTGATATCCTTACTCCTGGTGTACAAGAGTCCATAATCAACTGTTCCCTGTAAATACCTGAGAACATGTTTGGTTGCTGCCCAGTGCGCCCTCTTTGATTCCACCATGAACTGACTAAGGGTGTTGACAGAGTAGCAAATGTCTGGCCTGGTATTGACCAAATACATCAGGGACCCTATGAGCTTCCTGTATAGGGTGGGATCGACATCCTTGTCTTCTGATGCATCAATCTTCTTCCAGTTGGTGATCATTGGCGTAGCCATAGATCTACAGTCCTCCATCCCAAATCTTTTCAGGATTTCTGTAGCATGCCTCCCTTGCCTAAGGAAGATTTTTCCTTCTGCTGCCAAACTTCCAACCCTAGGAAGTAGTGCATTCGTCCCAAATCCTTCATATCGAATTCTGTGGCTAGATTATTCTTGCAGGCTCCAATGAGTGTGGATGATCTTTTCAGAAAGAGATCAACCACATACAATACTAAGATTAGCGCTCGTTCTCTACAACCAGATAGTAGAGATTCGGATCCACGTCACTCTTGACAAACCCCATTTTCTACAAGTAGCCATCTATTCGACCATACCATGCTCTCGGTGCCTGTTTCAGCCCATACAAGGCTTTCTTCAATCTGCATACATGAGACTTCTTCTCATGAGTTTCAAAGCCCTCTGGTTGTTCAATGTATACCTCCTCTTCTATTACCCCGTTCAAAAATGTCGTTTTGACATCCATCTGATGGATCTCCCATCCCATCTAGGCTGCAAGAGATATCACGGTCCTAATAGATGTATACCTGGCTACCGGGGCGAAGGTCTCCTCATAGTCAATCCCTTCCTTTTGAGCATACCCCTTAGCCACAAACCTGGCCTTGTATTTCTCAACACTGCCGTCTACAACGTATTTGATCTTGTAGATCCATCTTGAACCTACCACTGATCTGTCTTGAGGTCTTGGCACCACCTCCCAGACATCATTTACCATTATGAAGTTACATTCCTCTACCATCGCATCTAGCCAAACCTGATGTTGAGCTGCCTCCTTGAATCTGGCAGGCTCTCCATCCTGAGCTACTAATGCCTGATATCTATCTTGTTGTTTTCGCTCCCTCTTATTATTTCTTGGTGCAACGATGAAGTCCTCTGCATCTCACAGAATCTGACGAAGTTCCCTGCTAGTTCTTCCTCTACCAGCAGGTGCTTTTGTTCGCTCCTCCTCATCTTGAGAATCTTCCTATCTTGAAGAAGAATTCTTTACTTCTATTGGTTGAAGAGGCTTAACCAACGACTCCTCTTTCGACCGCTCTGCAAAAGGCATCTCGCAAGATCTTCTGAAAGCCCTATCCTCCATGAACTTTACATCTCGTCGTACTACTACCTTCCTGCTCCCTGGAAGATAGATTCAGTATGCCTTAGCGTTCTCTATATCCTACCAGATATCCCTTTTCTGCAGTGTGATCCAGCTTCTTCCTCTTTTCTTCGGGTATGCAACAATATTCTAGAATCCCAAATATCCTGAAATGACTAATTTCAGGTGTCTTCCCTGCGAAGACTTTCTCTGGAGTAATCTGTAATATTCCTAATTAGCCATGGCTAATTGGAATATTCGATTTTGCTCAATTTTGCCTTCTATAGTTATTTATAAATAAAAAGATGAGGAAAGGGGGGACATAACTTACTTTTTTTGAATAAAGTCACTCCCTAGTAGCACAACATTGTAACTTAAAGGGGAGCCAAGAGGGGGCCAAAGGACCACGTAGAGAAGGGGGCCCACGTAGACAGCTGGAGGGACTGCGCAGATGGAGAGGAGCACATGGCAAGAGAGAGGCTACGTTGGAGGAGGTGGGCCTTAGGATTTTGAGAGAGGCCAACGCTTTAAAGGAGAGAGGAGCCTCCTCATTTTGGCATTCGATTATGTTGCATTTGAGCCAGTCACTTCGACTTAGAGCACGCTGGCTATTTAGCCTGTTTGCAGCACTGTTTAGTGCATCAAATGTCTCCGTTCGAAGATCTCACCCTTAGCCCCAAGGGACTTCGAGTGCCTGCTCGGGCAAGGTAGTTTCATCAGTCTTTTGCAGGAGGATCGATCTTTGGAGTTGAGGAGGAACTGAGCATTTTGATGACTGCGCAGTCTTGAGAGAGGAGGACGCAGTCTCTTTTGGTAGGAGCTCCGGATTGGGTTTATGTGGAGGATTTGAGCTTGGAGATTGAGCAAGGGATCAACCCTTGCATATTGGAGGATTTTGGCAGAGTCTCGGGCAGAGTTTTGGAGGATTCTCTTCAGTGGCAGCACAGAGCCTTGAGGGATAGCGTAGATCCTCAAGGGGGTGATTTTCGGGGGTCAGCTATTTTAGAAAAGCTTTCTGGGCTTTTCTGGGTTTATTGAGCAGAGGTTGATTCCAGAGTTTCAGCATTTTCTGAAGAGGGGAGCAGCCCCAAATCCTCACTTGATTCCAACAGTAGCAGCAGCACAGCAGTGCTCCGGCAGCTTGGATGCAGTTCAGAGAGGGGCCATTTCCTTACCATTCTGAGTGTATTTCTTCACTTGCCTAATCTTTTTGATCACCTCTTGTACTCTTTCCATTACTCAGTATAATAAAATGGCTTAGCATTTTTCTCTGCATTTCTAGAGTATCTGCTTATATTCCATGTATACATTATTGTATGCTGCACTACTGTTATTTTTATCTCTTTGAGCTTCCCAGCTACTATACCACTTGTGTGTTTTTCTCTATACTCTTAGACAGAGTCTGGAAAGGGCCAAGTAGCCTCCAGATCTCGTCCTCTTTTCAGAGGCGACATATCTGGTAAACACCCTCCCAGTCCATCTCTGGTTGGAGTTTGCTTGTGTTTGAGGGGTATCCCTGAAAAGGGATATTACATAATCTTTCCCACTACCCGATGAGAAGTCCTATTCTGAACATAGACTGTTGTGTTGCATGCTTTTGCCCTCAGGAATTTTGGCATATCCTGATCATCCATCATGGCTCTAGCTGCTTCTACAATAGTCCTGTTCTTTCTTTCTGCTACCCCATTCTGCTCCGGATTATATGGATTTGTCCACTCTCTTTTGATGCCCTCCTTAGCGCAAAAATCAGTGAAGTCCTTATCGACATATTCTCCACCATTATCTGAGCGCAAAACTTTTATTTTCTTCCCAGTCAGATTCTCCACTAGAGCCTTGAACTCCTTGAATCGACAGAAAACCTCATCCTTGGTTTTCAAAAAATAAATCCAAGTTTTCCTTGAGTGGTCATCAATGAAGGTAAGGAAATACTCGGCACCACTGAGAGCTTTGACAGACATAGGTCCATAGATATCAGAGTGTATCAATCCTAGTACACTCTTGGCCCTGTGTTTGCTCCTAGGAAATGTTGCCTTGGCATACTTTCCTAGAACACATCCCCTGCATACATCATCTCGTTCCGTACTCAGATCTGGAACTCCTGTTACAGTGCTCTTGAGAATTCTCAAAGCTCCATGGTGCAAGTGACCCATTCTTCTGTGCCATAGTTCATTCAAGTCCTTGTCTCCATGACTGCCTATTAGTGCCATTGGTGATTCTAGTTGCAATCTATACAACCGATTACTTTTGATCCCGATTTGCACTTTCTTTTTCCAGCTTGGGTGTTTGACGTATACCTTCTCCTTGATGAAGTAGACGTCATAGCCCTTGCCTTGTAGTTGCAACATGGAAAGTAAGTTCATCCCCAATCCTAGTACATGCAGTACATTTGTAGCACAGAACCATTCTCCCGATTTTGTTTGAAAAACTATGGTACCCTTCCCTACAGGAGTACACTTTACCTTGTTCCCCATGGTGATCGAAACTTCATCTTCTCTTCTCGATATTCTGAGAAACATTCCCTGATTCCCGTCATATGCCACGAAGCTCCACTGTCTATATACCATACCTCTGATGATGCAGCACTAGTCATACACGCCACTTCTTCCAGCCTAGAAGCTAACATAGAGAAATCGAAATCTCTTTCTCTTGTGCAATCTTTTGAAAATCTGTGTGAGTCCCCTGACGTGGATGCCTCTGCATCGTGGTCTCGACCCATAACTGATTTTCCCTTTCTGTCTTTGATTACTTGCTCTGATACCATGTGAAAATTCTATCACTGCAGCAACTGATTTATTTTTCCTACTTATTCCACAATAAGTTATTTATGAAATTACTTCAATAAACATTAAAATAAATACTGTTGCAGATATCACACTGTAATACAGAAACAAACATATGCACAAGCATTAACACATTGACACATTAACACAGATATTTTGGACAACAGTCCCCAGAAAAACCCAATGTGGGAAAACCGGTGCAGCAAGGGAGGATTTTATTATTCAGCAATTCTTCTGTACAACAGGGTGCCAAACTGGCTTACCCACAGAGAGAAATAATTCTCCAGCACTTCTCCCAATCCCAACGTCAGCCCGGCTGACCTCTGCGTGGCTCTCAAACCCTCTGCGTCAGCCCCTGCTTGACTGCATCAGCCCTAGGCCTCTCTGCGTCACTCACGCAAGCCCAGCAAGTGACTGTGCAGTCTTCTACTACCTCTGCATCTGCCTGAAAAGCCCTGCATCTGCCTCTCCTGCCTCAGCGCTGATCTCCAGTGGCTGATCCCGCCTCTCTGCTCCATACTTGCTACCTCCTGACTGCTCACCAGACCACTGGTTCAATTTCTCAGCTAACCCCGCTCCAAAAATTGAACTGACTAGTCTCCCTCAGTGTATTCTCCAAGTGACCCTCAAGCCTCCTCTTATACTTTTCTCGTTGACAAATCAACGGCCGAGATTAAGTCCCTAATCAACGGCTAAGATTAAATCTGGCTTGATCCATGACTTTTGGACCATTCTAACACAGTTTTATATTAATACACATTAATATTTTATTTTCCCTAAGTTTAGACTTAGGGATTCCATTAAAAATATTAATTATTTTAATATCTCCCAAACTGTTTAGAATCTGCCCAAACCCTTTCTGGGTATTGGAGATCTCATGTGCCTTAGCCTCTCCACCAATTTTCGTGGCTAGAGCACATCCAATGCTACCCCAAAATCAACATGTGAAAATTCCTTGATTGTAATTACTAGAAATTCATCTCTTAACTGTTTAGTAGTTAATTTGTTATTACAGCAAATATCGATAAACTCACAATTGCAATCTTCGCCAAAACAAAATATGTTGCAGAAAATAAACTGGAAGCTGAGAAAATAATGCACATACACAATAAAATAGACACCAACATATTTTTACTTAAAGTCCCCGGAAAAACCCCCAAGGGTAAACCGGTGCAGCAGATGAGGATTCATTTTATTATTATGCAGCTGTAAAAAACCGAGTACAATATCTGGATGCCCAACTAGCAATCCTCCAACAAATAATCTCGCCAAAATAATTAGGAGAAAAAGTCTCCCTTTGCAAAAAAAACTCTACCTCCTTTTGGTTTTCTCACACTGCCTCTTTGTTGCTCGCACTACTGGCCTACACAGTTCGTCTGGCATCTGGAACTGCTCCAAACTAGGTCGTCTAGCCTCCTCCTGCCACTGGAAAAAATCGCTCTGCCTTCTGGAATGTCTTTCTGGCCTCCGGCAACTGATCCAAACCCTTGCCAACAATTCGCTCAACTAGACTAGCTAACTCACACCACTTGGACGGCCTTCTCTGCATAATATTTTGGCCTCCATTCTACTAACTCTCCAGCACTGGAAAATCCTCCAAAACTCTCTGTTGTTGCTCCCTCAATCTCTGATGCTCTCCTTCTCAGGCTCGAACTCACTTCCTTGTTGAATCTCTACAACTAGATAGCTCAATCTGCCAAGGAACTCGCTCCCCTCTTGTGTCAACAGTTTATCTATCTCCATCCCATCATCCTGCTTTTATAATCTCTCGTTGTAACTTCAACGACCATGATTAAATCCTCATCAACAACTAAGATCGTCTTAGACTTTATCCATGTGAGTCTCTAGAGCAAAACTTTTTCTAGGTTTTGGAGATCTCGTGTTCCTTAGTCTCTTAGACACAAATCGAGACTATAACACTTGCTTGATGCTACCAAAATCTAATAGTATGTACAAGTTGTGGCCGCTGATCAGAGGCCCAAATGAGGTTGGTCTCACATTTTGAGACATGGGAAGGCTAGCACCATCCCCTAAGTCCTCAATGTTGGAGCAAAATCAAAATATTATGTCACCAAGAGACCCATGAGACCCATTTTGTGCCCCAAACACAAACCTAAGGTCCACCAATGATTTTCCGAGAGATCTAGGGGCCAACCCCTAGAGGATAATTTTTGGAGCCCTCTACACTCTACTTGGCACTAGAGGAGCCCAACGCATGCCCTAAAAGGGCCTACGCATGCATGATGTTAGCACTTCGGCCTCCTTTGTGGGCTAATTCTTATATTTTGCATTAGCTATGAGGTTGGTTTGTAACCTCGATTAGTTTTGCCCATCATCTTAGAACTAGAGGGGATTTTATGCTAATTTAGAGTTCATTAGACATGTATATATTAGAAAGAGATCATTTGATCCTCTCATCATCATCTCTTGGACATTTTGACCTCACTAGAGAAACTTGCACTTGTTCCTTCTTAGCTACAAGGGATCTTTTGGATGCATTTCGACGTTTGGAACCTATTTGGATTATCTTTGGAGCTATTTCTTTGGATAATGGACGGATATACTACATGTCTTGTAAGTGCTTAATGTTGAAGATTTTCTTTCTTGGAATTGTCTAATGTATGGAATTGTTGCTTCTAGATTAACCTAATTCTTATCTTTTGCATTAGCTATGAGGTTGACTTGTAACCTCGATTAGTTTTGCCCATCATCTTCGAACTAAGAGGGGCTTTTATGCTAATTTAGAGTTCATTAGACATGTATATATTAGAAAGAGATCATTTGATCCTCTCATCATCATCTCTTGGACATTTTGACCTCACTAGAGAAACTCGCACTTGTTCCTTCTTAGCTATAGGGGATCTTTTGGATGCATTTCGACATTTGGAAGCTATTTGGATTATCTTTGGAGCTATTTCTTTGGATAATGGATGGATATACTACATGTCTTGTAAGTGCTTATTGTTGAAGATTTTCTTTCTTGGAATTGTCCAATGTATGGAATTGTTGCTTCTAGATTAACCTAATTTGTGCCCTAATTGTTGAAAATTAATTTTTGAAAGGCTATCTAGTTGAGAATTGCATATGTTATTCATTGTATGACATGTGATGAATGTTCCTAGTGCGAGAATCTTTTAAACTCTCCATCAAACTCCATTTTCCTTAGAAGTGGGCAAATGCTAGAAGTTGATACCTAAGGCATCAATTTTTAGCCTCCTTAGAAACTATTTAGCTCGTCGTGAACCTCCTAGACTCCATACGCCTAAAGGACAAGGCACTAATCCAAGTCCTTGATGGTCAACCTTTCTTCTTATCCACAAATTCTCTCTCTAAAATTTTGGTCCTCTTAAGATAGGACATCTAAATAGGGCTTAGAGCTAATTTCCTTGGGAGTGGTTTTGTGGGAACTTGAAAGCCTAAACATCAAGCTAAGGGTCTTAGCTTCTTGACCTCCAAAGCTTGGTGGGCATCCACTTAAGTTTTCTCCATAAAATCTCTTGCCCTAGGTGTTGCCCTAAGAGGGAAACCCTAGTTATTCTTCCTCAACTTGGGGACTTCTTTGAAGGTTGTATGTGCTTAGTACTTGTTGAAGTATATCATAAGAAGCCTTTTCTCATCATTTCCTTGATCTTGGGAGTGCCTCAAACCACGAGAATTCACAAAATCCTAGATCTCGTGCCTCTTGTTCCTAAGTTTCTCATAGAAAGTGAAGCACATTTTGAGGCCTTAAATCATAACTTTGAGTCTTTCTTGGGAGGTCTTAGTCTATCACCTTACACCCTAAACCCTAGAATACCTTTATAGGCGACAATAATCTTACCAGGACTCCTGCCAACAGTGAAAGTACATAAAGAGCAGGGGACCTTGGGTGTAGTGACAGTGGGCCATTGTCCCATTGTTAACACTTGGTCTAGCTAGTTGTCTTGTAGGGTTTCCCTCTCCAAGGCCTACTAGATTTTGTGGTAACATGGAAGATATCCATTGATCTTTTAACTTGACCAAAAAATATTGACTTCACTTTTTTGTGACACAGAGAGTGTTCTCAAGATGGTGAAGAACCCAGTCTATCATGCTTGAACTGAGCATATTGAATTTCATCACCATCATAGCAGACCGTTGGTTGATAATAAAGAATGTCTTTTTATTGTCCTACAGTAAAGCAAACTATTGACATAATGACAAAAACACTTGGTAATGAGAAGTATGTCAAGTTTAGAGATAAACATATAATTGTGAAAATTTCTAAGCTGAAATTCTACTACTAGAGCAATTGATTTATTTCACCTACTTATTATTCACAATAAGTTATTTAAGAAATCCCTTCAGCAAATATTAAAATAAATTCTACTGTAGTTATCACACAATTACCCGGAGAAAAATACATGCACAAGAACCAATCACATCAACACAGTTATTTTTTGACAATTGTCCCCGGAAAAACCCAATGTGGGAAAATCGGTGCAGCAGATGAGGGCTTTATTAATTTTCAACAGTGATTGTTTTTACAAGGAATGATTTTACAGAAAAACTGAAAGAAAACACCTGAGACTTTCCCTTTGAGACCTTCTGACACTTTGGGGACCCTGCTCCCACTTCTACGTCACCCCTGCGTCACTCTCCATGGCCCATCGTGGCTTTGAGTGGCTCTGCGTCAGCGTGCGTAAGCTCTGCGTCTCTCCTCTGGACTACGTCTCTCTCTGCATTGTCTCCCACTGTCCCTGCGTCACCTCCTCCTCAGTCACTACCTGTTGTTGATGCCCTCCTCTTCCTCCACCCTGCAACTCTCCCTCTGAAATCGATCTCCTCCGCTTGAGAATCGATTTTCCTTGAGATACCAAGTATCTACCAGTGTGTCTCCAAATGATCCTCAAGTCTTCTCCTATACTTTTCCTGTTGACGAATCAACGGCCGAGATTAAGTCTCTAATCAACGACTAAGATTAAAACAGACTTGATCCTCGTCTCTTAGAAGCTTTTCACCTTTATCTTTATTAGTACCCATTAATATTTTTTTCCTAAAAGCTTTTCACCTTTATCTTTATTAGTACCCATTAATATTTTTTTCCTAAGTTTAGACTTAGGAACTCATTAAAAATATTAATTATTTTAATAAATCCTCATCAGAGTGGAATTTCTCAAAACGATTTCTTAGTCTTGGAGATCTCATGTGCCTTAGCCTCTCCTCCAAATTTCAAGGCTAGAGCACATCTAATGCTACCAAAAATCAACACTCCCTCTTAGCGAGGAATGTGCTCTAGCAATGTTTCACTATAGAAACATCACATTGATCTTCTGCATCGGTACCTGTGTTGATGCTTGGCCTGCTGCCTCACATCCCCTGCACTGTTGCTTCATGTACTGCTGCCCATGACACTGCCACTGCCGCACCTGTACTGCAGCTCCCTCTCAACATGCTGCATAATGTTGCCCATAGTACTACCATTGCTGCACTGCAACTCCTAACACTTATCCATTTCTACTACTGAAATGGATTCTTTAACATCCCCATCTTCTCCCTAAAATAAGCAAACTTTGTTCTTCCTAGAGCCTTGGTGAGGATGTTTGCCACCTGTTCTCCTATAGGAGTGTATCTCAACTGCATTGCCCCTCGTTGGACACAGTCTCTGACAAAGTGACACCTGATATCAATGTGCTTCGACCAAACATGAAATACTAGATTCTCAAAGAGCTTGATGCAACTCTAATTATCACACATGATCTTGGTCACTTCCATCTTTCTCTTGAATAGCTTCACAAGCAATTTCCTAAGCCATATGGCTTCGCACGAAGTTGTGCTACCTGCCATATATTCTACTTCAGCTGAGCTTAAGCCACGAATTTTTGTTTCCTACTGCACCAAGAGGTCATTCCTAATCCAATGTTGAAGCAGTACCCAGTTATACTTTTCCGATCTACTAAACTTCCAGCCCAATCTACGTCAGTGAACCCACTCAGTCTGATGTCATTGCCTCTGGTGTACACTAGTCCATCCTCAACTGTTTCTTGTATATACCTGAGAACATGTTTGGCTGCTGCCCTGTGCACCCCCTTAAGTTCCACCATGAACTGACTGAGGGTGTTAACAGCATAACAAATGTCTAGCCTGGTACTGACCAGATACATCAGGGACCCTATAAGTTGCCTATACAAGGTGGGATCAACGTCTTTATCTTCTGATGCATCAATCTTCTTCCAGTTGGTGATCATTGGAGTAGCCATAGGTCTATAGTCTTGCATCCTGAATCTCTTCAAGATTTCTATAGCATATCTCCCTTGTCCAAGGAAGATCTCAACCCTTCTGCCACCAAACTTCCAACCCCGGGAAATAATGCATCTGTCCCAAATCCTTCATGTCGAATTTTGTGGCTAGGTTCTTCTTGCTATCTTTGATGAGCCTGGATGATCTTGTCAAGAAGATACCATCCACATATAACACTAGGATTAGAGGCTCATTCTCTACGACCAGATAGTAGAGATTAGGGTCTGCATCACTCTTGACAAACCCCATCTTCTGCAAGTAGCCATCAATTCCACTGTACCATGCCCTAGGTGCCTGTTTAAGCCCATACAAGGCTTTCTTTAATCTGCATACATGAGATTTCTTCTCATGTGTCTCAAAACCTTCTGGTTGTTCAATGTATACTTTCTCTTCTATTACCCCGTTCAAGAATGTCGTCTTGACATCCATCTAATGAATCTCCCACCCCATCTGTGCTGCAAGAGATATCACGGTTCTAATAGAAGTATACATGGCTAGTAGGGCGAAGGTTTCTTCGTAGTCTATCCCTTCCTCCTGAGCATACACCTTAGCCACAAACTGGCTTTGTATTTCTCCACATTGTCGTCTGCAGCATATTTGACCTTCTAGATCCATCTCGAACCTACCAATTATCTGTCTTGAGGCCTAGGTACCACTTCCCAGACATCATTGACCATTATAGAGTTGTATTCCTCCACCATAGCATCCACCCATACTTGATGCTAAACGGCCTCCTGAAAACTAGAAGGTTCCCCAACCTGAGCTACTAAGGCCTGGTATCTGTCTGGCTGTCTTTGCTCCCTTTTACTATTCCTGGGTGCACCAATGAAGTCTTCTGCATCCCGTAGAATCTGTCGGAGTTCCTGGCTCGTTCTTCCACTGGTAGTAGGTGCATCTATCAGTTCTTCCTCTTCCTGAGATTCCTCCTGTTCTGAAGCTTTGTCTTCAAGAGAATTTCTGGTACTAGTTTCCGTTGGTTGAAGTGGTTTGACCAACAGCTCGTCTTTCGACTGCTCCTCGGAAGGCATTTCTCGGGATTTCCTGAAAGCTCTATCCTCCATGAACTTTACATCCCGCCGAACTACTACCTTCCTACTCCCTGGAAGATAGACTCTATATGCCTTAGCATTCTCGCTATATCCCACAAGATATCATTTCTCAACAGTTTGATCTAATTTCTTTCTCTTCTCTTCGGGTATACGGCAATACGCTAAACTCCCAAATATCCTGAAATGATTGATTTCAGGTGTCTTCCCGGTGAAGACCTTCTCCAGAGTGATTTTGCCCAATGCCTTGTGAGGAGTCCTATTCTGGATATACACTGTCGTGTTGCATGCTTCTGCCCACAAGAATTTAGGCATATCCTAATCATACCGCATCGCCCTAGTTGTTTCCACAATAGTCTTGTTTTTCCTTTCTGCTGCTCCGGATTGTACGGCGCTGTCCACTCTCTTTTGATGCCTTCCTTAGTGCAAAAATCGGTGAAGTCCTTGTCAGCATACTCTCCACCATTATCTGAGCATTGTTGATTTGGAGTAGCATCGGATGTGCTCTAGCCATGAAAATTGGTGGAGAGGCTAAAGCACATGAGATCTCCAAGACCCAGAAATGGTTTGGGCAGATTCTACACAATTTGGGAGATATTAAAATAATTAATATTTTTACTAGCGTTCCTACGTCTAAACTTAGGAAAAATAAAATATTAATGGGTATTAATATAAAACTAGGTTAGAAGGTTCCATAAGACATGGATCAAGCCAAATCTAATCTTAGTCGTTGATTAGAGATGTAATCTCTACCGTTGAAGGACCAACAGGAAAAATATAAGAGGAGGCTTGAGGGTCAATTGGAGAATACACTAAAGTGATCAATCATTCGATTTACTAGAGCGGGGTTGCTAAGTAAAGTCGAATCAGTGATCAGCAATGAGAGGCAGTGAGTATTGGACAAAAAGGCAGAGATAGTGTCGAGAGACCAGCGCAGAGGCAAAAAGGAAAATGCAGAAGCCACAACACGCCATGCAGAGCCCAGCAAAGACAACGCAGAGGACAGAGGGCCTGCGTCATCCACGCAGAGGGCAGCAGGAGTGACGCAGAGGGTCCCAGAGGTTGCGCAGTGCCTCAGAGGGCTGACGCAGAGGGTTCTGAGGCTAACGCAGGGGCCAAGAGCGCTGACACAGAGGGTTCTGAGGCTGACGCAGAGGGTTTCATAAAGCAAATTTTCTAAATACCTGCTTCCGAATAGAGAGGTATTACTGTCGGTTGTTTTTCTCTGTCAAGTGAGCCAGTTTGGCACCCAGTTGTACTCAAGGATATACTGCATAAAAATAAACCCTTAAAATTGCTGCACCAGTTTTCCTGCATTGGGTTTTTCGGGGGACGAGTTGTCCAAAAATAACGGTGTCACTTGTGTGTTTGTTTTCTTTCAGTTGTTGATATGTAGTTGGTCGAGACTGTATTGTGTTTATTTCGTTATTTATATGTTTTAAATAACTTGTTCATCATTAACAAGTTGAAAAAATAAACCAGAAGAATACAGATTAAATTTCTAACGGATAGACTTAGAAATTTCAACATGGTATCAAAGCATGGTTGCACATCACAGGAGAGCTGAAGGCATCAACTGAAGCAGATCATTTGTAGCAAAATCAGTTATCCTGAGTGACAGAAGCTAATCCTTGCAGAAAGCGGTAGAAGAAGGGTTGACGCAGAGGGACTGCATCATCAATCCGGGCCAGAGAGAGGCCAGCACAGAGGCCGAGGAGGGCAGAAAAAGGCTCACGCAAAGCCACGCAGAGATCAGGAGGGTTGACGCAATTGGCTGAGGGAGCATTTTTGCCAGTGCTGCGTTGTGCAGAAACCTAGAGGCTCAGTCCTTCAGTTGATGGGGCATGGGAAGCTGTCGGTAGTTTGCGGGAGTGAAGTTGGTGGGGTACTGTGGGAAGAACAGTACCTAACAGGGCAAAACCAAGGTAGAGGGAGTCGCTACCAAGGCATATTTCTAGCCAAGGAATCCGGATCAGTGTTGCAGGTGCATAGAAGATCGAAGAGGTGCGACTTGACGATTGGCAAGAGGATTTCCAGAAGGGAAATCGAGATCTAGAGGGAATTGAGCAGAGAACTTCCAGGCAGGAAGTAAAGAGAGTCAGCAAGAGTCGAATAAAAAACTTCCTGGCAGGAAGTAGAGAGACTCAACAAGAGTCGAAGAGAGAACTTCTAGAGGGAAGTAGAGAGACTCGAAGGAGTCGACAAGAAGAGCAGAGAGATGGCCATGAATGGGCTAAGGGATCAAGACAGGCTGGACAGGGCATCCAACTTTGTGGTCTGTAAGGCCAAGATCCTGTCCATTCTAGAGAGACATCGCATCAAGGCCTTCGCCTTGAGAACAGTGGCTATCCCAGTTGACCCGGCTGATAATGAGAAGTACGAGGAGGCAATGGCCAAGGCGAAATGTATCATCCTTGATGGGGTCAAGGATCATGTGGTCCAACATATTGCCGAGAAGGAGACGGCAAAGGAAATGTGGGACACCTTGAAGACATTGTACCAGCATAATTTCGTGCAAAGGAAGATGTTACTTGAGAATCAACTGCAGTCATACTAGATGCAAAAGGGGGAACAAATAGATCACTTCCTTGGGAGATTGAAGGAGATCCGAGACCCACTGACTTCCATAGGGGCCACGCTGGATCAGGAGTTGATGGTGAGGACCGCTCTAAACGCAGTCTCCGAGGATTGGGAGACATTCGTCCAGAGCATTCTGGGTAGGGCGAATCTTCTAGATTGAGAAAAATTGTGGGCAGCTCTTCGCCAATAAGAGATCAAACGACTGAGCAAAATGAGAAGTAGCAATAAAGGAGTCCGCATCAAAAAGGAAGAGGAAGAGGATGCAGCTCTAGCATCTGCGGGAAAGCAAGAGAAGAGGAAGAAAAAGGACCTCTCCAAGGTCAAGTGCTTCAACTGTGGGGAACCGGGTCATTATGCGAACCAGTGTCCGAGGAAGAAGAACAAGGGAGAGGCGTCTAACTCTAAGGCAGCGCAAGCGAAGGCAGAAAAAGAGGTAGAGGAGGATGACGATTGTGCCATAAGTGCTCATGTACCTCTAGAGAAGAGGTGGGGAGACATCGAGCTATAGTCAGGAAGACTATAGGTGATGAGGGGTAGGATCTTTGAGGTACCCAACATCTTGGATTATACCTTGCTATGGGAGCCCCGAAGAGAGACGTAGCAGGACTAGCGGATGTAGGTAGAAACGGATGCGGATGAAGCGGCGGAGAGTGCTAAAGTGCAGCAGTCCCCGAGCAACGCGAGGCTAGCAGGCTGGAACAGTGCAAGAGGCACGGAGAGTGTTGCAACAATGCAAGATGGCACAAAGAGGTTTGCAACGGTGCGAAATGTAGGGAGTTGTTGCAGCAACGCAAAGGCCATAGAGGGAGCACTTGATAGCGGCAGAGGGAGCTTCAGCATTGGGAGTGTTTCTAGCCTGACAAGGATGTCAGTAGTTGGGTGGATCAGTTACTTACTTCTCAGTAACTGAGTTGCAGTGCAGTAGCAGTATGCAGTAGCACGATGCAGCATGATGAGAGGGGGTTGCAGTGCAGATGCAGTGTTGGGAGAAAGGACTAGCAACAACACAGATGCAGAGGGAGCTGTCGTACGGATGCAGCAGTGGCAGTGGCAGGGCCATGGGCAGCAGTACAGGATGCAGCAGTGTAGAGGATGTTGGGCGGGGAGGCCTAGCATCAGCACAGGTACCGGTGCCATATAATCAGAGTGATGCTCAGTGTGGAGTATTACTAGAGCATAGTCCTCGCTAAGAGGGAGTGTTGATTTGGGGTAGCATCGAATGTGCTCTAGCCATGAAAATTGGTGGAGAAGCTAAAGCACATGAGATATCCAAGACCCAGAAATGGTTTGGACAGATTCTACCCGGTTTGGGAGATATTAAAATAATTAATATTTTTAATGGCGTTCCTAAGTCTAAACTTAGAAAAAATAAAATATTAATGGGTATTAATATAAAACTAGGTTAGAAGGTTCCAAAAGACATGGATCAAGCCAAATCTAATCTTAGTCGTTGATTAGAGATGTGATCTCGGCCATTGATTAGATATGTAAACTCGGTTGTGGAAGGACCAACAAGAAAAGTATAAGAGAAGGCTTGAGGGTTAGTTGGAGAATACACCAGAGTGATCAGTCATTCAATTTACTAGAGTGGGGTTGCTAAGTAAAATCGAATCAATGATCAACAGTGAGGGGCAGTGAGTACTGAACAGAGAAGCAGAGATAGTGTCGAGAGACCAGTGTAGACGCAAAGAGGCAGACGTAGAAACCAGAGCAGGCCACGCAAAGCCCAGCAAAGACAGCGCAGAAGCCAGAGGGCCTGCGTCATCCATGCAGAGGGCAGCAGGAGTGACGCAGAGGGTCCCAGAGGCTGCGGAGTGCCTCAAAGGGCTGACGCAGAGGGCAGCAGGAGTGACGCAGAGGGTCCCAGAGGCCGCGCAATGCCTCAAAGCGCTGATGCAGAGGGTTCTGAGGCTGACGAAGAGGCCAGGAGGGCTGACACAGTGCTTCAGTGGTGCTGGAGAGGGTTTCGTGGGGCAGGTTTTCTGAATACCTTCTTCCAAATAGAGAGGTATTACTGCCAATTGTTTTTCTCTGTCAGGCGAACCAGTTTAGCACCCAGTTGTACTCCAGGATATACTGCATAATAATAAACCCTCAGAATTGTTGCACCGGTTTTCCTGCATTAGGTTTTTCTGGGGACTAGTTGTCCAAAAATAACGGTGTCATTTGTGTGTTTGTTTTCTTTCAGCTGTTGATCTATAGATGGTTGACACTGTATTGTGTTTATTTCATTATTTATATGTTTTAAATAACTTGTTCATAATTAACAAGTAGAAGAAATAAACCAGAAGAATACAAATTAAATTTCTTACGGATAGACTTAGAAATTTGAACAAGCGCAACACTTTTATCTTCCCTCCTGTCAGATTCTCCACTAGAGCCTTGAACTCTTTGAATCGACTGAAAACCTCATCCTTGGTTTTCAAAAAGTAGATCCAAGTCTTCCTAGAATGGTCAACGATGAAGGTGACGAAGTATTCGGCACCACTAAGAGCTTTTATGGACATCGGTTCGTAGATGTCTGAGTGTATGAATCCTAGCACACTCTTAGCCCTGTTGTTACTTCTGGAAAACACTGCTTTGGCATACTTGCCCAAAGCGCACCCTCTGCATACATCATCTCGTTCAGTACTTAGTTCTGGAACTCCTAACACTATTTTCCTAAGAATTCTCAGAGCCCCATGGTGTAAGTGTCCCATCCTCCTGTGCCATAGTTCATTCAAATCTTTGTCTCCATTACTGCCTATCAGTGCCATTGGTGATTCTAGCTGCAACCTGTACAACCTGTTACTTCTTATTCCAATCTGGGCCTTCTTTTTCCAACTCGGGTGTTTGACATATACTTTCTCCTTAATGAAGAAAACGTCATAGCCCTTGTTTTGAAGTTGAGATACGGAAAGTAAGTTCATCCCCAATCTTGGCACATGCAACACATTGGTTGCTCGAAGCCTCTCTCCTGCTTCAGTTTGAAAAACTATAGTACCTCTTCCTACTGGAGTACACTTTGCCTTATTTCGCATGGTGGTCTAAAAATTCATTCTTTGTTCATGATAATCTGAAAAACATTCTCGGATACTTGTCATATGCCAAGAAGCTCCACTGTCTATATACCAAACCTCCGAGGAGGCAAAGCTTGCTAAGCAAGCGACTTCTTCTTCCAGTCTGGAAGCTAACATAGAATAATCGTAATATATGTCCCTTGTGAATTCTTCTGGAAATCTGCGTGAGTCCCCTTGAGTGGATGTCTCTGCATCATGCTCTTGACCCATAATCGATTTTCCTCTCCTGTTGTCGAATCTCTGCTCTAATACCATGTGAAAATTTCTAAACTGAAATTCTACTACTGCAGCAACTGATTTATTTCACCTACTTATTATTCACAATAAGTTATTTACGAAATCCCTTCAGCAAATATTAAAATAAATTCTACTGTAGTTATCACACAATTACCCAGAGAAAAATACATGCACAAGAACCAATCACATCAACACAGTTATTTTTGGACAATTGTCCCCGGAAAAACCCAATGTGGGAAAACCGGTGCAGAGGATGAGGACTTTATACATCTTCAGCAACAATTGCTTTTACAAGGAATGATTTTACAAAGAAACTGAAAGAAAACACCTTAGACTTTCCCTTTGAGACCTTCTGACACTTTGGGGACTCTGCTCCCACTTTTTGCATCACCCCTGCATCACTCTGCGTGGCCCAGCGTAGCTCTGAGTGGCTCTACATCCCTCGCGTAAGATCTGTGTCTCTCCTCTGGACTGCATCTCTCGCTGGGATGTCTCCCACTATCCCTGTGTCACCTCCTCCTCAGTCACTGTGTGCTGCTGATGCCCTCATCTTCCTCCACCCTGCAACTCTCCCTCTGAAATCGATCTCCTCTCCTTGAGAATCGATTTTCCTTGAGATATTAAGTATCTGTTGGTGTGTCTCCAAATGATCCTCAAGTCTTTTATATTTTTCCTGTTGACGAATCAACAGTCGAGATTAAGTCCCTAATCAACGGCTAAGATTAAAACAGACTTGATCCTCGTCTCTTAGAAGCTTCTCACCCTTATCTTTATTAATATCCATTAATATTTTTACTTTCCTAAGTTTAGACTTACGAACCCATTAAAAATATTAATTATTTTAATAACTCTTCATCCAGGTGGAATTTCTCAAAACGATTTCTGGGTCTTGGAAATCTCATGTCCCTTAGCCTCTCCTCCAAATTTCAAGGCTAGAGCACATCCGATGCTACCAAAAATCAACAATGATTGTATCTAATTTAGTCAGTAAGGGGGTATTGTTGAAACTGTAGCTTGGTAGGTGATTCTACATTAGACAAGTGCCATGAGATGCAATGAATCACCAAAATTCTCTCACAACAAATTATTTAATTAGTTCCCAAGTTTGGACTTGTTACCCACCAAAATGGGTCCCATAGGAGGTAATTTTTCTCCTGCATTTGATAGTGTTAATTTTGTATAACAATGGTATGTTCTATGATTAACACAATTACTTCAATGTTCCTTTAGCAGCCCAATGACAATTTCAATTTAGTTTTTCAATAGCAATCACATTAACCATTAATCACATTGATAGTAATAGTAGATAGAACATGAAACAAAATATAGAAGACAAGCCAAGACAAGAGGACACCAGATTTGGCGAATGCCAGGGAAAACCCCAATGTCGGGAAAACCCTTTGATCAAATCTTCTTGTTATTATATCAAATGTTCAACAGAGAGAGAAAGTACGAAAAGTCAAAATTAACTTGCCAATAGAAGATCAAAACAGCCCTGTCAAAGTTATGCAATACTGTCCCAGTCACAGTAGTGAAATCAGCCCTAACCAGAAAGTCAAATATGGTCAACGCAACAATGAAACTTCTCCTTTGAATCTCGCTCAAAGGTAGTCAAACTCGGCCTCCAACAGCAGTCAAAGTCAGCACAAAAAAATCATGAAATCTGTAGTCATTGCAAGTCAAAGTCCTCCTTTTGCCTCGGTTTTTTTATGCCCAAAAATGTGGCCTCCTGAGATAGAAATCCACCCTTAAAATCAAAGTCAAAGGATGCCCAGAAATTTGAAGTCAACATTGGTCAACGTTGGTCAAACTACAGAATTTTCTGAGATTTTTGGCCTTGCCACATGGGAGAGAGAGAGAATGCCCAATGTTGTACGAACCAATGAGAGAAGGAGAGACAATGTGTGAGTGATGATGATGCGAAATGAGGTGAGAGGTCACTTGTATTTATACAAGTAGTTGAGGGTGAAGAGTCATGTCCATTGGGCTTCATGAGCCTACATGATGATGTGGCCGAACTGAACAATTTGCACGTGTGGGCATTAATTCAAAATCACACTTCTGCTTGTCCAAATGAGATGATCTTTATATCAATTTTGGTCCTTTCGAAAAGAGGAATTTAATGCAATCATCATCTCCATCAAACGAGTTGTCCCAAGGTGGAATTTGGCCCTAGTTGCCAATTTTAACACTCCCTCTCAACTAGGGAGAATTTCACCTGCCAATCATCGATCATCATGCCATCCTGTCATCATATACCATCTTTGTATCTCATCTCATCTCTATTGAACACTAATAGGAATAATGAAGAAGAATCAATCGAGAGTGAGTCACAAGACCTTACCACTCTCCACTGACAAAAGTTAGTCTAGAGGTAGAACCTCAATCAGACTTGATCCCAAGTCATGTGGTTGAAAACCATACATCCTAGACATAGGGAGTACAGCAGTACATGATGCATTCATCGGTAGTGTTATGGTCCCTATCCACTTTTACCAACTCATTGGTCATACGAGAGGTACTTCCCATGAGTCCCAGACTACATGGGTAGGATGTATGCTGGGGCATCAGCGAGAGAAGGTGAACCACTCATCCTTCTCATATGCCATAGGAGAAAGAGAACCACTCATCCTATGCATATGACAATCATAGGGGAAGGTGAACCACTCACCCTACACACATGTCAACCATGATGGGGTATCACAGGGGAAGGTGAACCACTCAACCTATGGTCGCTCATAGCTCCAAGAAGTACCCCAAACCCCCAAGAGCTCCAAGACCTCAATGTCCAACTCAAGCAGGACCCTCACGAAAGGGTCTTTCCACGACTCCAAGTCTCTCTCGAAAAGCTAAGAATTTGACCTTCCCTAAGGACTTCGTGAGGATGTCTGCGACCTGCTCATCAATCTTGATGTGTTGGAGCCTTAATGCTCCCCGTTGTATCATATCCTGAATAAAGTGGTCCTAATATCAATGTGCTTGGAGTGGTCATGAAACACAGGATTCTCTGAAAGACGAATCCCACTTTGGTTGTCATAGAATATCACGGTGGTATCCAACACGTGTTCAAATAACTCACTAAAAAGCTTCCTCAACCAAATAGCTTCACAACAGGCCATACTAGCTGCAATGTATTCAACCTCGGCGGTGCTTAGAGCAACCGATTTCTGCTTCCTACTCATCTAAGAAATTGAAGTAGACCCCAATGAGAAGCAACATCCAAATGTGCTCTTACGATCCACCACAATGCCAACCCAATCGACATCTGTATATCCATGCAGCCTCAAATTCTCAGCAGTGTATCTCAGTCCATAATTGATTATGCCCCGGAGATATCTCAAGAGATTCTTAGCAGCAATCCAATGTATGTGATGAGGCTCAACCATAAATTGACTCAACGTATTCACAGTGAAGCATATGTCAAGACAATAGTTTACCAAGAACATCAGGGCCCCCACAAGTTGTTTATATTCGGAAGGTTTTGCCAATTCGGGCCCAGCATCACTACCAGATAACTTATTGAAGTTGAGTTCCATCGAAGTAGACACAGAGTTGCAATCCAACATCCCACATCTCTCGAGCAACTTCACAATGTATTTTCTTTAAGAAAGGAAAATCTCACCTGGCTTCCGCAAGACCTCCAGGCCTAGGAAGTAGTGCATCAGACCTAGGTCCTTCATCTCGAACTCGGAAGCCAACTCGCTCCTGCATTGATAAATGAGAGGGTCTGCACCTGTCAGAAAGAGATCATCTACATAAAGGACTAGAATAAGAGGCATGTCATTTTGAACCTTGAAATATAGGTTAGGATCAGCTTCACTCCTTGTAAATCCTAACTTCATAAGATAGCTATCAATCATCTCATACCAAGCCTTGGGGGCTTGCTTCAACCCATAGAGGGTTTTATTCAACCTGCACATGTGTGTCCTTCGATCTTGTACTTCGAACCCTGGAGGTTGTTCCAAGTAGACTTCCTCCTTAGGCGAGCCATGCAAGAAAGCAGTTTTAACATCCATTTGATGTAGATTCCATCCTTGAGAGGCAACGAAAGCAATAATCGATTAGATAGTGGTATATCAAGCAACTAATGAAAATATCTCATCATAGTCCACTCCTTCCTTTTGAGAGAAGCCTCGAGCAACAAACCTGGCTTTATATTTTTCAGCACTCCCATTATCTCCATGTTTGATTTTGTAAATCCATTTAGATAGAACCACATACTTGTCCTTGGGCCTAGGAACCACGTCCCAAACATCGTTCTTCATGATTGATTTGTATTCCTCATTCATCACATCCTTCCAGACTTGGTGCTTTATGGCTTCTTCGAATGTACATGGCTCAAATTGAACAATAGTACTCATAGCAACAAGGTACCCTTGATACCTGTTTGGCTTCTTACTTTCACGAAATGTCCCTCTTGGAGTAACATGTCCTTCAGCATCTTCAAGAGTATCCTTGAGCCACAAAGGTCTTTTTCTTGAGGTAGAGGGATCACTAGGTGGTGGATCAATGGGATCCATTGAGCCTTCAACATTGGGCATAGATTCATCTGTCGAAGATTCAACTTGTTTATCTGCAGCATTATCATTCTCCTTTCCTAGAAGGGGGAGATCTATGGCTTTCCCAAGGGCAGTCTCTTCATCGAATGTAACACCATGGCTTACTTCCACATCTTGTTGACCAGGCATATAGATTCTATATGCCTTTGAATTTACATTATGACCCACAAATGTTCCTTTCTTCCCGCATGCTCCCAACTTGTTTCTCTTCTCTTTAGGCACATGAAAATATACAGGACAAGCAAATATTCTAAAATGAGAAACATCGGGTTTCTTACCAGTGAAAACTTCTTCGGGCGTCTTGAAATCAAATGCTTGATGTGGACACCAATTTTGAACATACACCACAGTATTGATAGCTTCTCCCCATAAGAACTTTGGTAGACCTAGACCATGGAGCATGGCACGAGTGACTTCCATGATCGTTTGATTCTTCCTTTCAGCAACTCCATTTTGCTCAGGAGTGTATGCAACGATTGTCTACCTCTTAATGCCAACCTCTCTGCAAAAGTCATTAAATTCATTTGATTCATATTCAGTTCCATAGTCGGTCTTCAATATTTTGATCTTCTTCCCTGTTTGATTCTCAACCAAAGCTTTGAAAGAACAGGTTCATTTGAACACTTCATCCTTCTTCTTCAAGAAATAGATCCATGTTTTGCAAGAGAAGTCATCCACAAAGATAGCATAATATAAGTATCTTCCCAATGATGTTATGAGAAACATACCAGACAGGTCAGAATGGACCAGTTAAAGAATATCATAAGTTTGACTTTCACTTGATGGGAGCAGTCCCCTTGTAAGTTTCCCAGTTGCACAACCCTGACAAACACCTTCATGATTCATGTTGAATTCGGGCATATACATGTGACCATCTTCCTTACCCTAGGTAAGGCTTTGTAATGAAAGTGGGCAAATCTCTGATGCCATAATTCAGATTGAAGAGAAGTATCACAAGACATGGCTCCCAAAGGAATTTCTCCAACTTGATAAAGACCATCAACCCTAAATCCAAGTGTAAATGCACATTTAGGGTTTCTTTGCCAAATACATACCTTTCCATCAACGAATGCTACCTTGATTATCTTCCATAGCAGAAATAGATACTAGGTTCTTCTTCAAATCTGGCACATACAATACTTCTTGTAGATGAATGGTTTGACCTTGATTCAAGTGAAGAGTGACAGTACCTATGCCTTTTACGGGATAGGTGGCATTATCTCCAAGTATGATCTCCAAATTAGTCTTCTTTTCAATCTAATTTGAGAGGGCCTCTTTGTACCCAGTGAAGTGCCTTGAGGCTCCACTATCAATCAACCAATGATCTAACGTATCCGAAGGAGAAGCAGTAGATAAAGTGGAAATAAGATAAAATTCATTTTGTTTTTCTACAACATTACTTTCCTCATACCTGGAATTTCTTGATCTTTTGGGAGGTCGTCTATTTCCATATCGAGCAGCGGGAGCATTCCTCTTTCCTTTATTGTTGAACTTTTTGTTCCTTTGATTGCCATTGCTTTTGTAGTTGTTGTCGTTGTTGTTGTCATCATCCCTTGGAGTATCCTTCTTGTGAGGACACTCTCTAGCATAGTGGCCAAACCTGTTGCAATTGTAGCATCTTCCTTTTCTTCCTTCTTTGAATCCCTACTTAAATCCTTGACCTTGTTTCCTTGGACCAACATTGTTCTTCCTCTTAGCATGAGCGGAGAAAGCAGTAGGATCATTTCCATTTGAAGGCTTATCTCTCTCCATCATTCTTATTTCTTGTTGAGTGCATCTAGCCAATAATTCATCAAAACCAGGAATCTGACATTGTTAAGAATGGGTGTTAAACACATCCCACGATCTTGGAAGACCTCCAAGTGCAATGAGAGTGAGCTCCCTATCAGCAATAACTTCTCCAATAGATAGAACGTCGTTCTTGATTTGAGTGATCCTCATGAAGTAGGATTGGATAAACTCCCCTTTATCCATCTTGATGTCCTTCAACTTGTTCTTGAGAAAGAGAATTTGATTTGCATTGTTCACTTTGAAGTTTTGAACATCCCAACCAGCTTATCATACATCTCCCTAGATGTTCCTAAATCAAAAATATAAGCAACCAAATGCTTTTGAATGGAGTCTATAAAAATTCTTTTAACTTTGACCTCACTTTTCTTGTATTTTGTCCTTGCAGCAGCAGATGCATTTGAAGGAGGCTCCACCACTCTTCCCTTCACGTAGTCCATGGCATCATGCTCTTCCAAAGTCAAGTTTGTCCCTTGAGCTTATCCTCATATTTGAAGTAGGACGTAGAAGCCATTGAAGTTAGGCCAAGATTCTTGACGAACAGCTTTCCTTAGTGATTGCTTTTCTCTCTCTTGCTTGGGCTTTGTCTTCACTTGTGCTCTGATACCATGTTAATTTTAGTTAACAATGGTATGTTCTATGCTTAGCACAATTACTTCAATGTTCCTTTAGCAGCCCAATGACAATTTCAATTTAGTTTTCCAATAGCAATCACATTAACCATTAATCACATTGACAGTAAAAGTAGATAGAACATGAAACAAAATGCAGAAGACAAGCCAAGACAAGAGGACACCAGATTTGGCGGATGCTAGGGAAAACCCCAATGTGGGGAAAACCCTTTGATCAAATCTTCTTATTATTATATCAAATGTTCAACAGAGAGAGAAAGTACAAAAAGTCAAAATTGACTTGCCAATAGAAGATCAAAACAGCCTGTCAAAATTATGCAATACTGTCCCAGTCAACAGTAGTGAAATCAGCCCTAACCAGAAAGTCAAAGATGGTCAACGCAACACTCAAACTTCTCCTTTGAAGCTCAGTAAAAGGTAGTCAAACTCGGCCTCCAATAGTAGTCAAAGTCAACGCAAAACAGTGATGAAATATGCAGTGAAACTTGGTCAACCTGCAGTTAATGCAGGTCAAAGTCCTCCTTTTGCCTCGATTTTTTGTGCCTAGAAATGCAACCTCTTGAGACAGAAATCCACCCTGAAAATCGAAGTCAAAGTATGCCCAGAAAGTCATAGTCAACGTTGGTCAACACTGGTCAAACTGTAGAATTTTCTAAGATTTTTGGCCCTACAATTTTGTCCTGTAAGTCGACCTCCTTGTGCCACACGTGGGAGAGAGACAGAATGCCCAATGTTGTACGAACCAATGAGAGGAGAGAGAATGTGTGAGTGATGATGATGCCAAATGAGGTGAGAGGTCACTTGTATTTATACAAGTCGTTGAGGGTGAAGAGTCATGTCCATTAGGCTTCATGAGCCTACAGTATGATGTGGCCGACCTGAACAATTTGCACATGTGTGGGCATAAATTCAAAATTACACTTCTTCTTCTCCAAATGAGATGATCGTTATATCAATTTTGGTCCTCTTGGACTTTAATGCAATCATCATCTCCATCAAATGAGTTGTCCCAAGGTGGAATTTGGCCCTAGTTGCCAATTTTAACAAATAGCCAACCAATTAGCCAGACATCCAACAACCACTACCCCACCACCATTAGACAATGATATGCCATTTGCCTCCACCACTTGCATCAGCCATGTGCCTCTCACCCATCTAGCAATTATCATTTGGATGAAGGTGGGTTGTTGTTCAAAAGGTACTTTGATCATTTTGCAATCGGGTGCTTATGCTTGTTCGTTTTGGGCATTTAGAAAGGATGATGGAATGATCTAGAATATTGACAAACCTTGACCATAATTTTTTTCTTTCACCTTACCAAGGGGGTTAATCTTTGACACTAGCCCAGTGGAACCTCCCTTAAGGCCCTTTGGGTAACAAGAGGGGCACTACCTAGAAAGCCATGATTGAGATAGCATAGTTACATCTTCCCATATATCATACTTAACACCTTCCTTCTCACATTACAAGCCCCCTATATCACCTCCATTCTTCAAGTACAACTTGTCATTGGTTCTTGGAGATTTGGCACTCATATGTTCACATACCTTGAGTAGGGCCCAGAAACTTTCCCTTGGGAGGATAATGTAGCTAAAAGAAAAGAAAGAGCATATCATGGCCAAAATAAAATGAAAAAAATCAAAATCAAAATGCAAAAGATAGTCGAGACAAAAGAATTAGCATGTGAAGCCTAGCATGAACTCTACCTTCCTCATATGGCCATCACTTGATTCCTGAGGACATGATACTCCATTACATCAAAAAGAAACCCTTGCATGTCCCAACCTTGATGAGCAATAAATTGACTCATTTTAAAGGGGTAATAAAATTGCTACATCATACAAAGCAAGCTCTAAACCCTAAGAAATAACCGGTAATACAAGGAATAATCAAGATGACGTAAAAGACACACAAGAAGGGTGGAAAAATCAGGATGAGCTGGGAACTCATGCATCCACGAATGCTCCCTCTTTACATCTATGCACTTAGGATGTGGACACCCCCATCAGTTGGTCCCTTTGACCCTGACACTTCACCATGAAGTCTTTCCCCTCCATTACCATATTATTATTCATTAACACCTATCAATTGAAGGGTGGACCAAGGAACTGTTACTTCCCCTTTAGGGCTAGAAGCACATAATAGGGTTGACCATTAGCCACCCCTACCTAATAAGAAAACACTTTTGCGAGATCGTGGTCCTTATTTTGGAAGGGGATCCTTATTTGAAATATTAAACTGCCCTTAACATTCAATTTATTATTGGTGTTATGTCCCTAATGAATGGTTTATTTCACTAGTTTCCTTGTTGTTCTTGTCAGATAATTCAACAACCCAGGGCTTGGGCACCCACTCAACAGGTACGCATGGCCCTTCAAAGAAGTATATGACCCAAGTACGTGCAACATTAAGAGATCTTAGCCTCTTGATAGCACTTGCAGATGACACATGTCTTAGAAAGCCTCCAAGACCCAGGACGTTGATCAGCCTTGACCCGATTTTGAGGATTCTTCAAGATGATATTTCTGGACCCAGTATGCCCCCAGGCTCGCATTGATGCAACCTGATGGGTTGGAGCTAATTCAGAGTCCAGATGAGGATGGTATCACATTGAGAGACTAGAGAGGGATTGTTGCACCAAAGGAAGCCCTAATGCTAGAGAGAAGGAGGCCTTATTTTACAGATGGAGACCCATGGAGACCACTTTATATGGCACCTTAGTTGGATCTTGGGACTCTGCAAGAGATTTGAGGTAGATTTGAGGGCCAACCCTCAAATCATGGATGTTGGTCAACCTTGATCCGATTTTGAGGATTCTTCAAGATGACACCACTGGACCCAGTGTGCTCTAGGCTGGCCTTGACACAACCTAATGGGTTGGAGCTAATTTAGAGGACAATGATGATGGTCTCACACTAAGAGACTACAGAGGGATTGTTGCACCAAAGGCAGCACTAACGTTGGAGAGAAGGAGGCCTTATTTTATAGATGGAGATGCATGGACACCACTTTATGGCACCCTAGTTGGATCTTGGGACCCCATAGGTGGATTTGAGGTAGATGAGGGCCAACCCTCAAATCATGGACCTTCCAAGCATCTACACCTTCTTTAACACCTCATCACCCTTGGACATGGCATTTGGAGCATTTATGATGGATGACGTCAACATTTTAGAGGCTATGGCTCACACATGTGGGCAAACTAGCCTTATTTTGATAAAGCTAATGGGTTGGCTTGTAATCCAACCACATTTAGCATTCAAATTTGTTATTAGGGGCTTCATGAGTTAAAATTAGGTGACCTAATTCGCATATAAATAGAGGATAGGTTAGTCTCATTTCTCATAATCACTTGTGACTAGTTCAGCCCTCTTGGAGAGTTTTGCCTCGCTAAATTATGCTCTTGTATCTTGTGGAGATTTGATCTATGGTGGATTTTTGTTATTGGAACTATTTCTTTGGCTTTGGAGATGTCATTTTGGAGCAATAAAGGCTTTGTTCATGCATTCTATCTTGTAAGTGTGCCTTAGATTTGATAAGTCATTGTTTTTTGTGTCTAATGGATGGAATGGTTATTTATCTAGAGTTTTTATTACGCTAGTTATTGTTGAAAATCATTCAATAGATTCTAGAAGGTAATATTGCATGCATTACTCACTTATAGAATGTGAATGATAATCCCATGGGTGAACCTTTCAACTAGCTCTCCCCATTGATTTTGCTCCCTCACAAAAGTGATAGTTAGGGTTTGAAACCTAAGGTTTTATATTCCCTTACTCTTTTGCTAAGGTTTAGCAAGCTTTAAACATCCCCTAGACTCCATCACCCAAGGTCAAGGCACTAGCCTTTGTTGCATGGTTGATCATCTAGAATCATCTCAAATTTCACATTTTCCCTTCCTAAACCTCAATTTCAACCCCTCAACAATAAGTCGCTAGCTATGGCTAGGGAATGAATCTCAACTAGGGTTGAATTTCTTGGCCTTTGGGAAGATTCCAAAGGGTGGTTGCCTCAAAATCATCTCCTTTTAGTGGCTAATCCATCCATATTAGGACTAACTTCTTGTGCCCTTGGTAGACTTTTCCCTAGAAAAGCCCTAGTTTTCCCTAGGCTTATTGAAGGCTTCTTGTATGCATTGAAGGTATTCATCTATTAGAAACCTTTTCTTGGCCTTGTGATCCTAGGTTGATCCATTTACCTTGCTATTTCTCAAGCCCTAGGTCACGTTGTGCCCTAATTAGGCATATTGGAGGATGTGAATTGCCCCTTGTTCTTACGAAGAGTTGTGCTCCTTGAGCCTGTTTTGTCACCTTATCCCTTGTACTTGATAAATCCTTTAGGTAACCTACTAGAGCAAAGCCTCCCTAGTGGTGAAAGTCCACAAAAGAGGAGGTAGTGGTTGTGGTGACAATGGGCCACACCTCATATTGTTGTCCTTTGATCTATTTTTTGTCTTGTGAGTCACCTTCACAAGACCTGTTAGATTTTGAGGCAACATTTTTGGCATCGTTGTCGACAAGGATTTGAGTCAACCACCTCATAATCTGAAATCTAAGCTTCGTATTCTTGATTGAGTTTATCCCGTAGGCAAGGATAAATGTGCTCATTTGGCGACTCCATTAGAAGAACAAAGCCATAGTTCTTCATTGAGCTTCAAAGTTTCAATACTTGTAGAGTGAAGCAAGCATCCACTAAGGCATTTTAAATTCACCCTGGCAACTCCCCATTCAATTGTTATGCAAGCCTCGACTGAATGGCTCCTTGGGATCTACATGAGATGTACCCTGCTTTAGATATCAAGGATATTCTTGGATATCCAAATCAATGGGATACAAGTTCTATGGCAAATGTTCCAGAATTCGATGGTGATCCTTCTTCAATTGTTGATCATGTTACCAAATTTGTCAAGTATACTTTAGAGATCAACATGGTTCATGAGGATACTCTCATGAGGCCTTTCATTAATTCCTTTGGGGCTGATCAAAGAGACTGGCTTAAACATTCTTGTAGATCTAAAAGCATCCTTTCCATTAAGGTATTCATTGAAGAATTTCTTAAGTATTGGGGACCAATGTGTCATTTTGAAGTTGTCCTTCAAGACTTGACCGTGGCTCTCTGATAGGAGGGCCTCCTCAATAATGTTGAAGAAGTTGAAGATCATTGTGATCCCAAAGAGAACATCACCCTTGATTATCAAGTAGATCATATTGAAGAAAATCTTGATCATTCTATTGATGAAACAAATCGAGGTTGTGATGAAGAAGAATATCATGAGAAAAAGGAACAGCGCTTTCTGGATCATCAAGATGAACACATTGAAAGTGACCGTGAAGATTATCTAGGAAGGGATCATGGTGAGAATCATCCCATAGATGACACTTTGACAAGTGAAGTTGAGGTGAGTTCCATCCTTTTCATGGGAAAGATGCACTTTCCGAAGACCCTAAAAAGGGTGATCCCATAAATTCCCTGGAGGTTAGAATTTGTGATTTTCTGCATATCGAAGAAGGGAAATTGGATACGAGTAGCCATCATTTTGGTAAGGATCCAATTTATGATACTGATGATGATGTTAACGATGACCTTCCCCTCCCTTGCGCTGCTATTAATCAGAAAGATATGATTGTTCATGTATTTGAGCCATCCTTAGATCTTCTTGTTGACGCCCCTCAATCATATTTGGGTCACATAAATTTTGAACATGATGAACCAACATTGGTTGACCCTTTTGAATTTGATTATTGTGACGAGCAACCTAGTTGTTGAGATCTTGTCCTCCAGCCATCTTCTTCATCATGTCGCCCCCAGCATGTCCCTAAGGGCATCAATGAAGGTTGTATGCCTGTGATAGCTATTTGGCAAAAGTTCCTGAAATTGATCATCGATTACTCCATACTTTGGTTGCAATAAAAGATTAGCAAGAGTAAGCAAAATTTAAATTCCCCTCCTTTATCCTTTATCCCTTCTCACAATAGTAGAACTAATCCATGGTCGATTTATTTTCCCACCTCCCACCCTTATGATCTAGCATGTGACTATTATCATGATTGTGATGTTGCTTTCTTTTATGCCATGGTTAGCCATAGGGGCAAGCGGTGTGATTTTGATCTAATGATATGCTAGTTGCATTAGTTATATGACTACACTTAGGTCATCCATTGTATGCTAGTATAGGTTAGTTAGTTGCATTGCATATTGTGTGAGCATTCTAACATCCTGCATTCTCATATTATTTTTCATCATAGATTAGTTTGCATTTAGAAAAGATTTTTTGTACGGATTTTTATCATCCAAAACATGGGTGATACCCTACATCCAGTTCACATTCTCCCAAACAAGTTGATTTGAATGTGCAGGTTACAGGTCTGTGAGCCCAGGGATTGTTGTTCTCAAGAACTCCCCATATTGGAATTTCCACACACCCTAGGTCTATTTTATGACTTAGCTAAGCACATATCCCAAAATACACAGTGTTATGTGGCCCAAAACATGTTCCTTGTTAGTCCTTCAATAAGAAAACCATAGGGCTCTCGTACTGAGGATCATAGCCCTTTACAATACCTAATACAATGTTATCATACAAGTTTGTTCTTTGACCAATAATCTAGGGTTGAGACCAATTTCTTTAGCATCTCATCCACCCAAAATACAAATCAACTTACCTGGCAATGGCCTTCTTCCTTGTTGTTCATAGACTTCCTTTTCTATGCACAACAACCCTCTACCAGCCTTCTTGTAGCCCTCAGCCAGTCCCTTCAACCACTACAAGCCTTCCTTTTAATTCTCAAACTGCTCCTTTAGCTTTCCTATCCTTGCGGTCTCTTTTACCAACCCTAATACAGGTTTTCCCCCTTAGAACATCAATCTGCAACTTATCTCTAGCTCTCCTTTAACCCTTTGGCCAGTTGTTGTTGCCTTCAGCTAGTCTGTTCATGCCCTAACAAACCTTGGTTCCTCTTGTTTCATTCAGCAGCTCACTTCACAAGACCTCGATCCTCCACTTCAGGTCCAGGCCCTCGACCTTCTAGACATACCCCTTTCTTAGTTGCGAGTGGCCTCTTCAAAGATTGGATGTCCTATGTAGACCTCGACCTCCCTTCCATTCCACACATGCTACTACAATAGCCCTAAATAGAGACCTCGGATGCCTATCTTAGCCCTTGATCAGCCTTTCCACAGATCTTGAGGCCATTGGCCTGCTTCTTCTAGGCCTCGACCTCTCCTGTTATCACTCGGTCTACCCTAGCAGACCTCTTGCCCAACTCGGCCAACCCTCTTTTATCAACAGTGTGCTGCTCCTTAGGCCTACAGCCAGTCCCACCTAGCTACGACCTCCTATAGCAAGATTGTGGCCTCCATAACAAGCCTTTACTTGGCCTCTTTTCTACCTCAGAAAGACTCAACCAACTGTGGCTAGGTCACGGCCTCCTCCCTTTGGCAGTAACTCCTTTAGCTAACCAGAACATAGTGAAACTTGTCCCTCCTTAGCTTGTTGCGGGCCGCGGCTCCTTCAGGGCTCTCCTCACTCACAAATAAGTCCTCCTCACTTGTGTATAATAGTCTTTCCATTGGCTTATATTTATAGTTGTCCATAGGTCACCTAAGGAACCCCTTGGTCCTTCAAGGTGTTACAAACTCAACCTCAACCATTAATTACAATATAAAAATGATCTCTTTGTGTTCCAAGTCCATTCCTTTGGGTCAAAAACTCCAACTTTGGGTGCCTTGCCCATAAAGCCCCCAAAGGCTTTTCCACTCGGAAATACCTTTCGAGCTACCAAATTTCAACACACCATTCGAGCATATGGATCATGTGCTCTACAGTGAGCTCATGTCTCCAAGTTGGAGCCAGATGTTACCCACCAAAATGGGTAACCCCATAGGAGGAAAATTTTTCCTACATTTGATATCCATCGAGACATCCAGCAACCCTTGCCAGCCACCATTAGACGATGATATGCCATGTGCCTCCACCACTTGCATCAGCCATGTGCCTCTCACCCATGCAGCAATTAGCACTTGCATGAAGGTGGGCTACTATTCAAAAGGTTGTTTGATCATTTTGCAATCAGGTACTTATGCTTGTTTATTTTGGGCATTTAGTATGGATGATGGGGTGATCTAGAAGATTGACAAACCTTAACCATAATGTAATGTTCCAAATAGAGTTTTTTGTAGATAATAGCCTCAGAAATTTAAGTTGTCATCTCCATAAACAATTTGCATAAATTGAACCACAAATTATACTGCAAAGATATGAAATAAAATCTGCAACTGGAGATTGACAAGATAACATGCAAAAAGAACTCAGCCTTGTTTTATTAATATAAGATACGCTGATACAAAAATTGGAAATGGTTGAGGTGATGCCCTCAAAAAATCTGCAACAATACTACATCAGCCTCCAAAATAAAGCAACATTGATAACAGCTCTTATCAATTCTGGATGAATTCACCAAGGGGAGAGTTGAGTACTCGCCCACTTTCATTGAATCACCCGAGGGTTTCTGTCCTTGGGCTACTATGGTAGACAACTGAATTCTCCAATCCATACCAAAGACAAATACTCCAATCCAAGATGTCCCAAATGATCTCCTCCTCCTTTTAAAGACTCCAAAGATAGATCCCCAAGCCTCTAGAAGCATCTTATTTTATTATTATTCTAATAGATCCTCCCTTGACTTTATTTTAAGTGACCTTTCAATTTTATTTTATTTCGCTTAAGTCACTTTTGACCTTTTCCTCCAAATGATTATTTTTCCCTTTTAATTAAATGACTAATTAAAGTCATGTTTTATCTGGGAAAATGGTAAATCACCCATCATACTCTCTCTGGCCACTGGAAGTCACTTCTCAGCATCCCATCCTATAGATCTTCTTGTTCTGGTTCCAACGAGCTATTACACTGAGGCGTTCCATCAAATGATCCTCTTAGAATGCCACCTCGAGCATAATTAATTAAGTCACGCTCAGTGATAACCTTGTTTTTTGAAAGTTGTTGGAATGCAACGAAATGAAAGGCTATTTGTGCAAATGATGGAATATGTCAAGCGAATGCCATCAGATCCCATAAAAACTCCTCTGGAACCCCTGATGATGTAAGCTTGCTCCTGCAACCTGGCCACCACATACCCTAGAAACCCATCCTAACTGTACTATAAAGGAAAATAAAAATGAGGACATGACAAATCCTCCCACCCCAAGATTGTTTGCCCTCAAGCAATCCATACATGTCCATTGTAGAGGCATCTGCACACTGATACCAATATCCCATATGAACCACTGTGTTGGCAATATGATACAAGTATTGCTCTTGATGGCAACTCACTCACAAGTCAGTTCAGTCTTGATAAAAGGTAACTCATAGTACAACAGGTATATTCAGAGGTAACAAGGCAGCGGTACAGAAGAATAGGAAGATGGAACTAAGGTCTACTGATCAGAATAAAGAAGGTGAAGGAAAAGGTTGATGATGGATCCCACTTGGGATTTGAAACGTTGGTATAAAGATGTTAAAACTGTGGATTCTCCGATCACTGATTCAAAAGGTTGATGTAAAGCAGTTTAAGAAGTATACGCAGGTCCACTTAGTAAAAACGGCGTATACACGCTGGTACACAGAACAAAAAGAGTGTATACGTATACACACACTCTCACAAGAAGAAAAACGAGTGCAGGTTGGAAAATCAAGGTATTGGTCCAAGATATTTGGTCCAAGGTATTGGTCTGAGGTATTTGGTCCAAGGTATTGGTCCTAAGTGGTTTTGGTCTGAGGTATTGAGAAAGGCCTAAAACTATATAAGGAGGAGAAGATCATAAGGCCAAGGTGTGCAAGTGAATGGGTTTCTAAGGAATACTTCGATCTGAAGTATATTTTACGTCGTAGGGGTTGTGTTTGTGATTTGATCTGAAATACTCTATGCACCTTGAATTCAATATTGGATCAGGATCATGAGACCTGAAATGACTTATCATTGAATGACCTGATATTGTTTGGGCTAGATCTGATTATGTACACCTGTGTTATTCTTTAAATGTCATGATATGGGTTTGTCTGAAGTCCGGAATTGCAGCGAAGCTATGAGTTAATATTTGCAGATATGTACACTGGTTCATCTCGATAAAAGCGTGTGTACACGCAGGTTCTGCTCTTCAAAGTAGCGTATACAAAAGAAAAGCCTTTTTCTTCAAATTTGACTAATCTATCTTATCAATTCTGTTGTTTTATCATTGTCTGTCAATGAAGTCTTCTTAGATCTGAATGTAAATTTGAATGCATAAGGAGGTTGGTATCTGATTGATTCATTGTATAAGTGAGAAGAGTGATCTCTATTGTTGCCTGTGTAAAGATCTGTAAGTTGACAGTAGATGTTCAGTATATTGCTGGTGGGTACAAACTTGATTCAGAGGTTTTATGTTTCAGTAGTTTTGAAGGATTACGCGGGTTTGATTAAAGGAAGTAGCGTATACACGCCAGTTGGGTTCAGTAAAGTAGCGTATACATTTGATGCATGATTTTTGAGGTTACCGCTGGTTCTAAATGATGATGCAGGTCTTTGGGTTCAGCACAGTGTTTTGGTGTCAGTGATCTGATTGTTCAGATTAACTGAATGTTGGTTGATGCAGTTTAAATTTAAAAGTTTCTAATGGTCCAGTATGAAAATTTGATGAAACAAGGCCTTCATGTGTATTGTTATGTACCAGGAGTATCCAGTCTAAAAATTTATGAAACGTGGTCCCTGGAGGAAGAAAGAAGGTCGTAGCCTTCTATAGCGCAGCGCCTACATACTAGTAATCACATTGGCTAGTACAAGAGCTAGGGGGTTGCAGCTCCCTTCCAGTAGAAGCTGGAAAATGAGTGAAGGTTGTAGCCCTCTACAGGTGGGTGTCTGCGTACTGGTATGAGTCTGCACCAGTACAAGATTGTAAATAGATTTTCTTATTATTAAAAAAAGACAGAGACTATAGCAACAGGTGGTTTTCACCCACATTGGGTTTCCATCTTAAATCTTGGTGTTCATGTGTGTTGCTTATGTGTGATGGTTTATTATGTTTTACTGCACTATTCAATGAGTTACTAATGCACTGGTTAAAGATCAACACATGATAAATTGTCTAAATCACAAGTTCTTTGGGTATACGCTGGTTTCTCTAATCACAGTTATGTGTACATGCTAATTCACTTCAGAAAAGTAGCGTATATAAATCTGAATGGGAAATAAAAATTATTGATCTGATAATACTGATTCACCCCCCCTCTCAGTATTATCTCCAACGCACTGGACCACATCATACCTCTATGCAATCCAAACATGAATGGATTCTCCTATACCTGGATCCCAAGCCCATCTTTGACTCAATCTGCTATTAATAGATCCACCTGGATCCCAATGCCACCATGGCCCATCATTGTCCATGTCCCATGGTTTTAACTGTGCTTTGTCTCTGGCCATAGATGTTACTTCACTAGTAAAATACCAACTCATCACCTCTCTCCAGTCCAACCCTTGGCATAGACCAATGCTAATCCCACTCTGGTGACACTGGGCTAGCGCTACTATAATGTTGAAGAACAGGCGGTCTAGATCCCACGGCCAACTGGAACATGCAGTATCCCTCAAATCTAAGGGCTCCTACTACACCATGTCCCTGACTAGATATATTGCTCCATCAATAGGGTACCAATTCATGATCTCCCACCAATCTACCTCGTGGAAAGAATCGAATGCATGGACACCTATGTAGGGAACAAATCTACTATGTTGTCGGTCGCCCATGCTCAACTCATGTTGTTCTATCCAATCCATCAACAAGATAGGTCCAAGAAATCCTGCCCCTCTCCCTATAATGGGCCAAAGTGGGCAAGTTGTGTTGCAAGCCCTATCTGTATACTCCTGGAGAGGCCTGTTGCCTAAAAATGTTGCAGCTTTGCTAGTTGTCGTTGGATCGGCTTGCACCTCATCAATGGGTAGACTCAAAGATGGATGCACCACCATCTCCCTCATCTAAAAAGAATCACCATGCTCCTCCAGCCTACCGACATCCTGCAAAACTATCCTGTCAGAGTCAAGCACCCCCTGACGACAAGTGTTTGCAAGTACAACCCTATTGGTTGTCTATGCATCTATCTGCTCCTCATCAGCGGATGGTCCAAAAGATGGTTGCTCATCCTCCTCTATCATGGGCTCAACATGAACCTCCAACTGGCTCTCCACAAAAGGCTCATCATGCATATTGTCCATGTCATCCTCCTCAGCTGACTCACACTCCACCATATGATGCTCATGTTGAATCAACATTGGTGACTCATCACCTTGAATTCTCCCATAGGGTCCACTGACTGCTCACTATACACACCGGAATATAAGTCTGGCATGCTGCCAACAACCCCACATGACTGCTCATGCTCCTCAGAGGTATCCTCATAAAAACCCATGGACTCATCTATAGAAGAAAAATCCTCATCCTAAAGGTCGGAAGGAATCTCCTTTTGATCTACCGTTGTCATCTCCTCGGTGTCACCCAAACATGAGTGGTCAAGTCTCCAAGGTTCCTTGCAAATGAAGCAAAGACCTTTTCTCCTCAGCTCATTCTTGTTGCATGGTTGGTCACCACAAATCCTCCGCAACTCTTGTTGGGTTAGTTGCCTTTTGAAGAATCTCATGTTTTGCTCAACCACCCTTTTGGTTAGCTCATAGGCAGTTGGTGAGACAACCTATGTCTTCCTCCAAATGGCTAACAATTTTGTCTGCAGTTGTTTGTGAATGATATCACCTTCAACTAGTAATGAAGATAAGATATCTTGCATGTTGGTTTTTACTTCCTGAGGGTGATGCTCTCTGATGTTGGTGAAGAAGAATTGACACATCTGAAAGAACAGATCATCCTACACTAGATCAAGCATGACTATGAAGGATCTGATTTGGCCATGGTGTCTAAATTTACGAGTCTTCTATCAAAGTTTAAGATTTGGGTGTCATGCAGTCCTGAATAGCACTCTACAATCAAATGAAAGACCCTCTTCATGATGTTGTCATTATAGGGAGGAAAGGATGCTACTATCATAAAAATATTGCTAAAACAAGAGGCAGTTATAAGCTTGACTCTCCCACCCGGATGCTCCAAGAATGTGGCTTGTGCCAATGCAAGCATAGCTGGCTCCAGAGCCCAATTTAAACTCCAATCAGATTGCTCCACCTTGGAAAGACAAGATTCCAGCTTTTCCAATGTGAGAAGGTAATTTTATGATTTTCCAGTTTTTAAGTCCATCTTGTTGTCACACGTTGCCTACACCTACCTACAAGTCAGTGGAAAAAGCCTTCAACCCCACAAGGTATGGTTGGTGGCAGGGAACTCAAAGAAGGGGTTGTCACACTAATCTTGACTCTCTCCGTTTGAGCTATCTCCTAGGTTAGCTAAGGGGGGTGGTCCCTAATGAAAAGTTGATTTAAAAGTGATATGAGTTTTCTAAGAGAGTTGTTGGAGTTAAATTGGATTACTTCAAGATTATGAGCAAGTTCAACAAGTATGATGGGAAATACAATATATGAAAATGAATATATTCCCAATAATCATCAACACATAATTCAAAGATAAGCATGTAAAACCAATGCCTTAGTAACTGCCTCAAAATAAACACTTGCTCAAGAGAAACAAACAAGTAATCCTACAAAACAATTCAATATTAGATCAAGATGAGCATATAAATATCACTTGCAACTATAAAGAAAAGAGTATTTTGGAAGAACATGCCCCAGATAACAAGATACATCAATTACTCATGAGCATAATGATCATCAAAGCAATAATATGAAATAGAACTACACCAATGATCAATATTCTAAGTACAAGAAAATTAAATTGTTGCAAAAGTAAAGGACTCACAATACCTGCATCATAATGCTTCTTGAAATGAAAAGAACGATATTTGCAAATGAAACTCAAAACACATCAAGATAGCAAAGTGGGAAATTGCAAGTAAAGTAAAATGATGATGTAATGTGTTCTTGGTTGATTTAATTAGTTAAACTCTAAAAGCAAGATTTCAATTAAATTCCAATCCTCAGACTTCCCCTCGCCTGAAAATTCAGATCTCACAGTGAGGAGTCAATAGAGGTGGAGGGTCCCTAAATGCCTGTACAACCAACTTAAGTTGGAAGTTAATTTTGAATGAAGCTTTGAAAGCTTGTAAAATGCAACTAATTTAATGTCTACTATGTCATGCAAGTAAATTTGCAAAAGTTAAGGAAATGATAGAAACTGCCTTAAACACAAGATTGCATACACATAGGATTTCTGAAAAATATTTGTTTTGTCTCATGATAGTTTTGTGATTTTTCCAAAAGCAAATAAAACTTGAGAGATGTCTCGCATGTAAATAACAACGCTTGTGATTAAGTGAACTCAAAATTGATTAACTTTGCAAAAGAAATGGACTTGAATTTGCAATATGAAATTAAAATGACTTGTAGAAAGTTAAGTTAATGAACATGTGAAGAGTAGATTGTTCAAAGGAAAATATTTGTAGTTCAAATCAACATATAAAATGGAGAATGCAAAACCTTAAGTTGAATTTGTAGCAAACTTATTTGAACAAAATAAAAATGTGATGAGTGAGTTTCTATAAATTTTAAGCATGCAATTGAAATGGAAAACGAGAAGATGCAAAAGTTAATTCACCTATATTTTTCTCTCCCTAAATAGATAGAAGGGATGTCATGGGTAAAACCCAAGCTCCCACGAGAAAAATAGATCTTTTATTAACTTTTTACAATGAGTAGAAGGCCCCTTAATGGACTGCCCAAAAAATGGAAGAGACAATTACAAAATATGAGTCTATAGGAACCAAGATCTCCTTCCAAGAAGTGGCAACCACCATGGCCAAGAAACAACTCTTGAAAACTGAAAATTACAAGTGCACAAAGGCCCACATCCAATGTAATTTTTTGCTATCCAAGATTTCCCACGATCTGCCTAAAGTTGATCCTCAAGTGCTCTTGGGGTCCTACAACAAATAGTTAGAGTTTCAAACTTTAACTTTCTCAATTTTTGTCAACGCAAAAGGTGAGCATAGTCTATAAATAGATCTGAATTTTCTACAAAACCCACACTCAAACTTCGTGTAAAACAAAGAGGAAAGTTAGCAAATATAATCTACAAATATTCTACAAAATTTAGACTAAGGAATTGGAGCAAAACTTCAATTTTTGCATAATTTTCAACATGCTCTTCAATAACAAAATAAAATCATTATTAGCGCAAAAGATTGAGACAAATGATTTTAATTGAAATTGGATTTTGAAACACAAGCTAAAAACTAAGGATTCCTGCAACACAAAATCGTAAGATGAGGCCTTGGGAGATGACAAATGTGGGTTCTTCAATGAACTTGCTCAAGAGTGAGATGATTCCTCCAAGAATTTCCCCTCACGCTTGAGGCTTGATCCAAGAGATGTCTCTACACAACTTCGAATAAACATTAGATCCACATGGGTTAAAAGAAATACAATGATAAAGAGATCTTAGAGATTTATTGGAAAATCAACTAAAACTTTATCTAGAACAAACTCAAATGCCAATGTGAGATACATACACATTAACAAATCTCTAAAAGCATAATGGAAACTAATGAACACAACAGCATAAGTAAAAAATGAAACACAATGATCAAGATATTACCTTGCTCAAGAAGAACAACACCTCATATGTGAAACCCCAAAGTCTTTTATTGCAATAGAACATAAGTGTACATAAGAGCAGCGATTCTCCAAGCACAATAGCTCATTTTCAATATGATAATACAAGAGCCAAAGCTCATTTAAATAGGCAAATGGAAGTCAATCCCAATGACCAACTCATCAAACAAGTGGCACATAATTGTCAATCCCAATGTGAAGTCAAGCTACATGTGGCAAAGATAACTATCCCATGTGTTTTCAAACTGCTGGTATGAATTCCTGTGACTAACTGTGTGTCATCTCCACAGATCATGTAGATTTCCTTGGCTACCAAGTACGTTGAGAGTAAAAGTGGTAGGGGAGACAAACTCCCATCAAATCTCAATAAAAATCGAAGGGAAAAACACCTACATTTAGTCACAGGAATCCACACCAGTAGTTTGGAAACATATGGGACAGTTATCTTTGCCACATGTAGCTTGACTTCACATTGGTATTGACAATTATGTGCCACCTGTTTGATGGATTGGACATTGGGATTGGCTCTCATTTGCCTATTTAAATGAGTTTTGGCTCTCGTATTATCATATTGAAAACGAGCTATTGTGCTTGGGGAATCGTTGCTCTTATGCACACTTATGTTTTATTGCAATTAAAAACTTTAGGGTTTCACATATGAGGTGTTGTTATTCTTGTTATTCTTGAGCAAGGTAATATCTTGATCATTATGTTTGTTTTCTACTTATGCTATTGTGTTCATTAGTTTCCATTATGCTTTTAGAGATTTGTTAATGTGTGACTATCTCACATTGGCATTTGGTTTTGAGAGTTTGCTCTAGATAAAGTTTTAGTTGATTTTCCAATAAATCTCTAAGATCTCTTTATCATTGTATTTCTTTTAACCCATGTGGATCTAAGGTTTATTCGAAATTGTGTAAAGACATCTCTTGGATCAAGCCTCAAGCGTGAGGGGAAATTCTTGGAGGAATCATCCCACTCTTGAGCAAGTTCATTGAAGAACCCGCATTTGTTATCTCCCAAGGTCTCATCTCACGATTTTGTGTTGCAGGGATCCTTGGTTTTTAGCTTGTGTTTCAAAATCCAATTTCAATTAAAATCGTCTCAATTTCTTGTGGTAATAACAATTTTTTTTTGCTACTAACGAGCATGTTGAAAATTAGGCAAGAATTGGAGTTTCACTCCAATTCCTTAGTCTAAATTTTGTAGAATATTTGTAGATTATATTTGCTAACTTTCCTCTTTGTTTTACACTAAGTTTGAGTGTGGGTTTTGCAAAAAATTCAGATTTATTTATGGACTATGCTCACCTTTTGTGTTGACAGGATTGAGGAAGCTAAAATTTAAAACTCTAACTATTTGTTGTAGGACCCCAAGAGCACTTGAGGATCAACTTTAGGGAGGCCATGGGCAATCTTGGATAGCAGCAAATTAATTTGGCCGTGGGCCTTTGTGTACTTGTAATTTTCAGATTTCAAAAGTTGTTTCTTGGCCATGATGGTTGACACTTCTAGGAAAGAGATCTCGGTTCCTATAGACTCTTATTTTATAATTGTCTCTTCCATCTTTTGAGTAGCCCATTAAGGGGCCTCCTACTCATTGTAAAAAGCTAATAAAATATCTATTTTTCTAATGGGATCTTGGGTTTTACCCATGACATTTCTTCTCTCTGTTTAGGGAAAGAAACATGTGGGTGAATTGATTTTTGCATTTTCTCGTTTTCCATTTTTATTGCATGCTTAAAATTTACATAACCTCACTCATCACATTTTTATTTTGTTCAAATAAAGTTGCTACAAATTCAACTTAAAGTTTTGCATTCTCCATTTTATATGTTGATTTGAGCTATAAGCATTTTACTTTGAACAATCTACTCTTCATATGTTCATTAACTTAATTTTTTAATAAGTCATTTTAATTTCATATTGCAAATTCAAGTCCATTTCTTTTGCAAAATTAATCAATCTTGAGTTCACTTAATCACAAGCATTGTTATTTACATGCAAGGCATCTCTCAAAATTTTTTTGTTTTTGGTAAATCACAAAACTAGCATAAAACAACGCAAATATTTTTCACAAATCCTACATGTGTATGCAATCTTGTGTTTAAAGCCATTTCTATCATTTACTCAACTTTTGCAACTTTACTTGCATGACATAGTAAGCATATTAAATTAGTTGCATTTTACAAAATTCCAAAGTCTCATTCAAAATTAACCTCCAACTTAAGTTGATTGTACAGACATTTAGGGACCCTCTACCTCTATTGACGAGGGTGAGGTCTGAAGATTGGAGTTTCATTGAAATCTTGCTTTTAGAATTTAACTAATAAAATCAACCAAGAACACATTTACATCATCATTTTACTTTACTTGCAATTTCCCACTTTGTTATCTTATGTGTTTTGAGTTTCATTTGCAAATATCATTCTTTTCATTTCAAGAAGCATTTATGATGCAAGTATTCTGAGTCCTTTACTTTTGCAACAATTTAATTTTCTTGTACTTAGAGTTAGAATATTGATCATTGGTGTAGTTCTATTTCATGTTATTGCTTTGACGATCATTATGCTCATAAGTAATTGATGTATCTTGTTATCTGGGGCATTTTCTTCCAAAGTACCATTTTTTTTATAGTTGCAAGTGATATTTATATGCTCATCTTGATCTAATATTGACTTGTCTTACAGGATTACTTGTTTGTTTTTTTTGAGCAAGTGTTTATTTTGAGGCAGTTATTAAGGCATTGGTTTTACATGCTTATCTTCGAATTATGTATTGAAGATTATTGGGAATATATTTCATTTCATATATTGTATTTCCCATCATACTTGTTGAAATTGCTCATAATCTTGAAGTAATCCAATTTAACTCTAACAACTCTCCTAGAAACTCATATCACTTTTAAATTAACTTTTCATTAGGGACCACCCCCCTTAGCTAACCTAGGAGATAGCTCAAACGGAGAGAGTCAGGAATAGTGTGACAACCCCTTCTCTGAGTTCCCTACCACCAACCACACCTTGTTGGGTTGAAGGGTTTTCCCACTGACTTGTAGGTAGGTGTAGGCGGCAGGTGACAACATCTTTGGCGTTGTTGTCGGGGACAAGCTTTCTTGTACCTGGGAAATAGACTAACCTTTTGGTTTTATCATTTTAGAACTTTAGATTTAGATTCTTGCTCAAGTGGCAACTCCACTCAATCTAAATTTTGCAAACATCTCTACTAGGAGAAATTCAAGTGGTCTAGTTAGCCCCTCTCCTGATCCTGAAAGGGTTTTTAGAGAAATGTTGAATAGACTTTCTCATAACAGAGCTCTTGCTAGTCTTGGGCAAGAGGCTATTTCTGATATTCATTTGTTTTTTCAATAACAAGTAGAGCCTAGCATCATGAAAGATCCTTTTGCTCCTTGTGACTTCACTAACATAAATGGTTATCCTCACAAGATCCCTGACAAGGCTATTGAAAAGTTGTCTTCCTTTCAAGGTAACAATTACGTTAGTGCTACATCACATGTGAAAAACTTTAATGTTTGTATCTTTAAATGGTGTAACACTGCTAACTATGAAGATATGAATATGAGACTTTTTGTTTTATCTTTAGAAGAGGATGCTCTTGATTGGCTCATTGAGCAACCTGCTAACTCATATAACTCTTTATAAGCCATTCTAACTGCATTTTTAGATAAGTTTTGAGAGAAGAAGAAAAATAGGCATTTGATCAATGTCATTAGCAACATGAAGAAAAATGAGAATGAAACCATGGAGGAGTTTAACAAGAGATTCAATGAATTAGTAAAAAGCATGCTTGCTACTATTAAACCCCCTGATGAATTTCTTTTATACTCATATCTAGATGTTTTTGGTGTTGACACTGCCTATGAGTTGAAGAGGAAGGAGCCTACGAATTTAAGTGTAGCTCAATTTGAAGCCTTGAAGATAGAAAGGGCTAGAAAGCAATCAGGAAAATATGAAATTCCTGGTTTCAATAGAGGGCCATCAAAATCTAATGATTCCAAAGACAAGGGCAAGGAAGAGACTACACATGATCCTATTAAAGAATTAACTCAACTCATCAAGAGCATGGAAATGAATCACATTAAAGAAATGCAAGCCATGCAAAATAGGTTTGTGGCCATGGAAAGATAGTGCAAAGATTCCAACCTAGGCCAAATGATAGATGGCAAAAGAACAAAGGCCCTACACAAGATTATAGGCCTCCTAATCCATTGGAATCCATCAACATGGTAGATCGAATTCCCCTTTTTTGTAGGCCATGTAATGAATTCCATGAAGAGGCCACATGCCCATATGTGAAGAGAATCATGGAAAGTGACATGTTAGGAAATGAACATGTAAGGACAAGTGGTCAAATCAATATGTTCTCCATGGAAGATCAGATATACACCATTGAGAGAAATCAAGAGATTGACAATAGGCCTAATAATCTTGGGGTTGACAATATGATTGCAAATTTTGACAAAGTCGCTGAGATTTTTGGGGAAAAGCCTACATCTGGACAGATTCTTGCTATGGAAAAACACAAATGGATGACATATCAGAGAAGGGATATCCAAGACTGGAATAATCACAAAAAAAATTCTCCTCCTACTTCAGAATTAAATTTTGACTTGGGCAATTGGGTGAATAATGCAAAGGTTTCTATTCCAGTGACAGAGCTTTCAAAGATACCATCTCAAAGGGCCAAGTTACTAAGTGCCATTGAAGTTACTCAAAGGGAAGAAAAGCCTAGTGACAAACCAGAAGATGAGGAAATTGTATTTAAAAGTATAAACTATTATGTGGGGAACGAAGATCATCTACCATTTTATGTTTCTTTGATAGTGAATGATCGTCTTTTACACAACTACATGCTTGATTCAGGGGCTTCATCAAATGTCATGACCAAGAAAGTCATGGAGCAACTAAATTTAAGGGTATCTAGGCCCTATCACAACATATGTTCAATGGATTCTAAAAGAATTGAAGTGTGTGGGATAATTAAAGATTTACAGGTTTTCCTAGCTGCATACCCAGACAGAATAATGACTATGGATATTGTTGTGATAAATGTTCCTGATTCATGGGGAATGCTCCTATCAAGAAAATGGGCATCAGATTTAGGTGGTAGCCTTCAAATGGACTTATCATATGCCACCATCCCCATGCCTAATAATACCTTTGTCAAACTTGATTGGGAGTTAGAGAAAAGATATCATGTTGAGGATCCAAGGAAACCCAACAATGAGATTATCTATAGATCATGCCAGACAGGAAGTGATGCAGTGTTGACAAATTTTCTTCCCCCTCTAACAGAACAGATTCAAAACGAAGAAATTAGGCATAGCTCAAAAAGCTTGGGTACTTCAAATCTTCCATCAGAGCATTTTCAAGACAAAGCAGTAGGATTGGCAATAAATGCATCATCATCACCATCGCAACTAACCAAGAAGAAAAGAAAAAAGTGAAAAAATAAAAAAGATATAAAAAAATGAACCACCAGTTTTGAGCAGGATCAAACCTCAATGCATCAATAGTCGAAAAAGGAAAAGGAAGAGGTTTGGTATATCTAATGGCCACAAACAGGTTAATATTGGGGCAAGTCATAGTCCCAAGATAGTCAGAATTGGACAAGGCGCATCAAAAAAAGAACCTATGGACTTGCCTATGAGTAGACAGGTTCTCAAGATGGATTTCACCAAAGACATCTGATGCCATGGGGCATCTTTTTGTATCATATTTCTAACTTTATCCCTTGTCATTTTAGTTCATGAATAAATTTGTCATTTATGCTCCTAGAATAAATTTCCATTTCTTCATTTTTGTACTTTATTTCATTTAATGATATTTTGAATGGATACTACTAATATATGTCTCTTGTCGGTGGATGCAAATTCCAGGTTCTTGCACACTATCACTTCGTATCTAACACGCATCCCCATATGGAGCCAAATGTTGACCACTAGAGTGGCACCTAATGATTATATGAAAGACTCCATGCCCAAAGATGATCCAGAGGACATTTGTACCATCAAATATCATCGGTCAACAGAATTTTTTAACTCTATTTCTATCTTCTCATCATCTTTCTTGTACCCAGATTCCACACCCTGCGGGGAATTGTAATAAGTGATACTAGTAATGACGAGTTTTTGAGTCTGTAATAGGCCTAGGATGTTGGGACTCGATTAGCAAACGAGTACACTTTGGAGTGTTTTTTTATCTGGTTAATTATCCCTTCTTTTTCAGAGGCAAATAATTTTCTAGGTTTTTTCTCTCTTTACCCCAAAGTCGGGGTGACGGTTTGAAGGTTGAACCCCTAACACATCTTAGTGTCTAGAGTCAATGTATATTACCATACTAAATCACACAAAAAATTTCGTGGAATTTGGCTAGGTCTAAGTAGGATTTTTTAATAATTAAAAATTTCCCGCAAAACAGAGTTTTTTAATTATTTTTTATGTAATAATGTAAATAAGTGGCCTTAGGAAATGTCTAGGGCATGTGACTACTCGAAATTCATCCTTAGAGACCCAACGTTAGCCTAGGATCCACTTTGGGGGTCAAAAAAACGACTTAAAGTCCCTCAAAAGCCAATTTTCCTAATGAGAGTGGCAAAAAAGAGGAAAAAAAAAATCCAAAGTCAAACAACTAACATGGCAATTCCAAGGAAGTCAAAGGTGATGTGGCAGTTACATGGGGCCCACCAAAAAGGCACTAGCTCAATTACAATTCAAGTCAAAGTCAAACTGGGCCCTTGTTGAGTTCATACATATGGCCAAAAGTTCACCTAGGATATAATTCAAATGTTATGGATTAAATGTGATGGCGCATAAGTCTAAAGTCTAAATTTTACTAAAGTGGGTGGGGACTGGACCCCACCTCAATCATATAGTCTACGTAGGAGGCAATCAAAACAGATTTATGCACATGCCACTAAAGAATTCAACGCAAAGGGAAAAGAAGGTTCCATGCAGCAAGGGAAACTCCAATGCAGCAAAGGAAACTCCAACGCAACAACATGATGTTACACAACAGATTTTTAAGGAGATATTTACATTGCCAATCAAGGAGACAGCTCCACGTAATGGCAAATTAGGTACACGTTGGCAGTCAAAGATCAATGCTACAGCAAGGGAAATCAACGCATGGTTCAGATTTTGTGATGGCGGATCTGATTGCTATTATTTTGGAAGCATATCTCCACACAACTTCACATCCTTTACACTTGTACGCACAGTTAACAACCGTCAATATGCAGCAAACGAGTACACTTTGGAGTGTTTTTTTATCTGGTTAATTATCCCTTATTTTTCAGAGGCAAATAATTTTCTAGGTTTTTTCTCTCTTTACCCCAAAGTCGATGTTGGGACTCGATTAGCAAACGAGTACACTTTGGAGTGTTTTTTTATCTGGTTAATTATCCCTTCTTTTTCAGAGGCAAATAATTTTCTAGGTTTTTTCTCTCTTTACCCCAAAGTCGGGGTGACGGTTTGAAGGTTGAACCCCTAACACATCTTAGTGTCTAGAGTCAATGTATATTACCATACTAAATCACACAAAAAATTTCGTGGAATTTGGCTAGGTCTAAGTAGGATTTTTTAATAATTAAAAATTTCCCGCAAAACAGAGTTTTTTAATTATTTTTTATGTGATAATGTAAATAAGTGGCCTTAGGAAATGTCTAGGGCATGTGACTACTCGAAATTCATCCTTAGAGACCCAACATTAGCCTAAGATCCACTTTGGGGGTCAAAAAAACGACTTAAGTCCCGCAAAATCCAATTTTCCTAATGAGAGTGGCAAAAAAGAGGAAAAAAAAAATTAAAATAAATAAATAAATTCAATTAAAAAAAAAAAAATTTCCAAAGTCAAACAACTAACATGGCAATTCCAAGGAAGTCAAAGGTGATGTGGCAGTTACATGGGGCCCACCAAAAAGGCACTAGCTCAATTACAATTCAAGTCAAAGTCAAACTGGGCCCTTGTTGAGTTCATACATATGGCCAAAAGTTCACCTAGGATATAATTCAAATGTTATGGATTAAATGTGATGGAGCATAAGTCTAAAGTCTAAATTTTACTAAAGTGGGTGGGGACTGGACCCCACCTCAATCATATAGTCTACGTAGGAGGCAATCAAAACAGATTTATGCACACGCCACTAAAGAATTCAACGCAAAGGGAAAAGAAGGTTCCATGCAGCAAGGGAAACTCCAATGCAACAACATGATGTTACACAACAGATTTTTAAGGAGATATTTACATTGCCAATCAAGGAGACAGCTCCCCGTAATGGCAAATTAGGTACACGTTGGCAGTCAAAGATCAATGCTACAGCAAGGGAAATCAACGCATGGTTCAGATTTTGTGATGGTGGATCTGATTGCTATTATTTTGGAAGCATATCTCCACACAACTTCACATCCTTTACACTTGTACGCACAGTTAACAACCGTCAATATGCAGCAAAGAGGACAGCATTGGAATTTGGTTTTCAAGGTGTCATTCCCTTGGATTTTTATTGAGATTTGATCGGAGTTTGTCTCCCCTACCACTTTTACTCTCAAGGTACTTGGCAGCCAAGGAAATCTACACGATTCGTGGAGATGACACACACAGTTAGTCACAGGAATTCACACCAGCAGTTTGAAAACACATGGGACAGTTATCTTTGCCACATGTAGTTGGACTTCACGTCAAGATTGACAATTATGTGCCACTTGTTTGATGGATTGGTCATTGGGATTGGCTCACATTTGTATGTTTAAATGAGTTTTGGTTCTCGTATTATTATTATTGAAAAAGAGCTATTGTGCTTGAGGAATCACTACTCTTATGTACACTTGTATTCTATTGCAATAAAAGACTTTGGGGATTCACATATGAGGTGTTGTTTTTCTTGAGCAAGGTAATATCTTGATCATTGTGTTTCATTTTCTACTTATGTTATTGTGTTCATTAGTTTCCATTATGCTTTTAGAGATTTGTTAATGTGCAACTATCTCACATTGGCATTTGGTTTTGAGAGTTTGCTCTAGATAAAGTTTTAGTTGATTTTCCAATAAATCTCTAAGATCTCTTTATCATTGTATTTCTTTTAACCCATGTGAATCTAATGTTTATTTGAAGTTGTGTAGAGACATCTCTTGGATCAAGCCTCAAGCATGAGGGAAAATTCTTGGAGGAATCATCCCACTCTTGAGCAAGTTCATTGAAAAACCCGCATTTGTCATCTCCCAAGGCCTCATCTCACGATTTTGTGTTGCAGGGATCCTTGGCTTTTAGCTTGTGTTTCAAAATCCAATTTCAATTAAAATCATTTGTCTCAATTTCTTGTGCTAATAACGATTTTATTTTGCTATTGAAGAGCATGTTGAAAATTAGGCAAAGATTGGAGTTTCGCTCCAATTCCCTAGTCTAAATTTTGTAGAATATTTGTAAATTATATTTGTTAACTTTCCTCTTTGTTTTACACTAAGTTTGAGTGTGGGTTTTGCAAAAAAATTTAGATTTATTTATGGATTATGCTCACCTTTTGTGTTGACAAGATTGAGGAAGCTAAAGTTTGAAACTCTAACTATTTGTTGTAGGACTCCAAGAGCACTTGACGATCAACTTTAGGGAGGTCGTGGGCAATCTTGGATAGCAGCAAATTAGCTTGGCCACGGACCTTTGTGCACTTGTAATTTCAGATTTGAAGAGTTGTTTCTTTGGCATTGTGGTTGCCAATTATTGGAAGAAGATCTTGGTTCCTATAGACTTCTATTTTGTAATTGTCTCTTCCATCTTTTGGGCAGCCCATTAAGGGGCATTCTATTCATTGTAAAAAGCTAATAAAAGATCTATTTTTCTTGTGGAATCTTGGGTTTTACCCATGGCATCGATTCTCTCTATTTAGAGAGAAAAATGTGGGTGAATTAACTTTTGCATCTTCTCGTTTTCCATTTTAATTGCATGCTTAAAATTTACACAACCTCACTTATCACATTTTTATTTTGTTCAAATAAGTTTGCTACAAATTCAACTTAAGGTTTTGCATTCTCTATTTTATATGTTGATTTGAGCTACAAACATTTTACTTTGAACAAACTACTCTTCACATGTTCATTAACTTAATTTTCTATGTCACTTTAATTTCATATTGCAAATTCAAGACCATTTCTTTTGCAAAGTTAATCAATCTTGAGTTCACTTAATTACAAGCATTGCTATTTACTTACATGCAAGGGATTTTTCAAGTTTTATTTGTTTTTTGGTAAATCACAAAACTATCATAAGGCAAAGAAAATATTTTTCACAAATCCCACGTGTATGCAATCTTGTGTTTAAGGCAATTTCTATCATTTACTTAACTTTTGCATATTTACTTGCATGACATAGTAGACATATTAAATTAGTTGCATTTTACAAGCTTTCAAAGTCTCATTCAAAATTAACATCCAACTTAAGTTAGTTGTACAAACATTTAGGAACCCTCCACCTCTATTGACTCATCACTGTGAGGTCCGAATTTTCAAGCGAGGATGAGGTCTAAGGATTGGAGTTTAATTGAAAGCTTGCTTTTAGAATTTAACTAATAAAATCAACCAAGAGCACATTTACATCATCATTTTACTTTACTTGAAATTTCCCATTTTTCTATCTTGATGTGTTTTGAATTTCATTTGCAAATATCATTATTTTCATTTCAAGAAGCGTTTATGATGCAAGTATTGTGAGTCCTTTACTTTTGCAACAATTTAATTTTCTTGTACTTAGAATATTGATCATTGTTGTAGTTCTATTTCATGTTATTGCTTTGATGATAATTATGCTCATGAGTAATTGATGTATCTTGTTATTTGGGGCATTTTCTTCCAAAGTATTATTTCCTTTATAGTAGCAATTAGTGTTTATATGCTTACTCTGGTCTAACATTCGAATTGTCTATCATTGTATCTTGATTTCATTTTTTGAGCAAGCTAATGTTACTGGTCTATACTTTGAATATATCATTGAAATTTGCGCATTTATATGCTTGTTTAATTCTTGGAAACAAGTTATTTTTGACAAGTAATCCAAATTAACTTTCCTCCTAGAACCTCATATCACTTTTAACTTAACTTTTCATTAGGGACCACCCCCCTTAGCTAACCTAGGAGATAGCTCAAACGAAGAGAGTCAGGATTAGTGTGACAGCCCCTTCTTTGAGTTCCCTGCCACCAACCACACCTTGTGGGGTTGAAGGCTTTTCTCACTAACCTGTAGGTAGGTGTACGCGGCAGGTGACAACACATCCCAAGTGCATAAAGCCAATTTCCCACTTATTTTTCCTTCTATAAGTCCCTTTGTTGCTTCTGCCTTAACATATTATGGACCTTTCTGGAAAATAGTTTGTAGTTTTGCTTTATTTTGTGATATTCCTACTTAGCAATTTTGCTAAGTAAATTACCATTTTTGCCAACTTTGAAGTTTTTCCATCTTAGACTTAGGAAAAGTGGGTTAGGAGAACCCCACTTGGCATTTTTAGCTTAACGAGGCTCCAACATTGGGAAAATGAGGCAAATCGAATTCCTACTGGAAGGTGGGGGCCACCCCAAGAGGAATATGCACCCCTTGGAGAAAAACACACTTGTGGAGAGAGAGAGAAGGGGTCGATGTATAGGGCCCACATGGAGGGAGGGAGAGCTCAATGATAAATAGGAGGAGAAGGCATCATTTGGGAGATTTTTGGTCCTTTTACTAGCGCAATGGTTGAAGAGGAAGTACTTTCCAGCATCCAAGCAGCACATTTCCTCACCTGAGGTTTGTCTAGTTTCCTTTAACAAGCCCATGTGCACATATTCCATACATATATAGTACTTCCCTCTCTATGATAATAAAATCGCTCAATTTGGCGTAGTTTTTGGTAATTTTGTGGGTGTCTAATTGCTTGTCTAAAATTTTGTGTTGCATGTGTGTTGTGCTTGATTATCATTGTTAATTTCCCAGTAGGAATACTACAGTGGTATTAGAGCACCGGTCTTGGCTCAGTCGTGGAGGAAATATTCTGACTACATAAGAGAAGCAGAACATTACCTACAGGAGGTATAGATACAAGAGTCAGAAGAGGGAATTGGAGATCACACCTGATACTGAAACCCCAAAACAGGAGGTAGTGGAAGTGAACATGGGGGAACCAACAAGCAAAGAGGAGGCAACATTCAATAGCCTCTTGAAGGCTTTGAATGACCTGGCAAAGGGGCAAAAAGAAATGTTGGAGGAGCTTAAGTAGCAGAACCGTGACAAGAGTGTACACGAGGATTTTGTGTTTGGGGAGACTTCAAGGGCTTCCCACCAATACGATCACCATTCCCCTTTGACTCACCCACTCGCCTTTAGTGGGCAAACCAGAACCACATTGCCCACATTTTTATCTTCAGGAGTTGGTGAGCAAGTTGGGCAAGACCCATGGGAGAGTACTTCCGGGAGTGTTAGTCAATGGGAGAGAATTTCATGCTACATTGAGTTTTTGGGATTATTGCCAACTCAAGCAAAATGACAAGAGCAAGGGCACAGGAGGTTCAGGAATTCAGAACTCTGAGTTGCATTGTACCATTGGGAGGATGTATCTCCCCACATTTGATGGTTCATCCAAGTGCACGGCTAGGGCATGGATGGAGAAGTTAGATAAATATTTTCAACTTAGCTAGATGACTGAGGTGGGAGCCATCAAAATGGCTAACTTGCACTTGGAGGGAGAGGCACACGATTGGTGGTTCCATGGGTTGACCATGCTAGGGCATGCCAACATGACTTCCTACGAGGACTTCACACGGAGGGTTGTAGAGCATTTTGATAGGAAGCATCCAGAGGTGCATTTTCAAGAGATGACTCAGCTCAAGAAAATAGACAGCCCCGAGCATTGCATCACAGAGTTGTTGAGGGTGTTGGTGATGGTACCGGACGTATCAGATGCCAAGAGGGTCTACACCTTTGTGGAGGGTTTGGTTGATCCCTTGCGTGGGCTAGTGAGGGCAAGCAAGCCCGCTACTCTACAGGAGGAAGTGAATCACACAAGGATTTGCTTGACGTAATTCCTAAGACTAGGGCACCAATTCCACCATGAGCTCCATTCCCACAAAGGGGTTGTGACACTAGACCCCCACCACAGAGAGATGTTCAGGGGCGTGGGCAGCTAGATGATGAGACCAGGAGAGACCTTCGCAGGAGGAAGTTGTGCTTCACTTGCCAGAAGCCATGGGCACCTGGGCATAGGTGCACCAACGACAAGGCCCATTATATAGAGGTGTTTTTTGACAGTGGGTCGGAGGACAGTGCAGAGCCAAAGGATGCAATGGGAAGTGGTGAGTTGCAGACCATCAAAGGTAGTGGAGGAGGAGGAGCACCACCCCCACCTGATGGAGACCTCTTCAAACCCACTAGAGGGGTCATCGCTTCACTGAGGGGAGTCCCCAAGTATCTCACGCTGAGGATCAGGGGCACAGTGCAGGGACAGCGTGTAGCAGTCTTGGTGGACAGTGGGGCAACCCACAACTTTATTGATGCATAGATGGTGGAGCGGAGAGGTATACAGACTGAGAGCTTTGAGGGGTTTTTAGTCCTGGTGCCAAGAGACAAGACTATGCAGTGCACCAGATATGTCCCTAGTCTGACAGTGACTATGGGAAATTACTCTATGACCGATCACTTCTTTGTGGTCGATGTTCTGGACACCAACATAGTCATGGGTGTCCAATGGCTCTACTCCTTGGGATGAGTCACTACAGACTAAAGGAAGTTGGAGATGGAGTTTAAGGGGCCAGATGGGGAAGTTCGTGTTGTCGTGAGGGATGCATTCATACCCACCACAGACGGTGTCAGCACATCGGATGGAGGTTGATTTATGACATGGGGACATAGAGTGGGCAGTGGAGCTCAGGATTACAGAGGCAAGGACTTAGCCACAGCCAGTACACCCAGACATTCAGGAGATATTGGACAGGTACCCAACAGTTTTTGGAGACATTCCTCCAGGCCGACCACCTGACCAGGGATTTGAGCACACGATTGAGTTAGAGGAGGGTGTGCATGTCGTGATCACCACTCCATACCGACATCCCAAGGCTTACCAGGATGAGATTGAGCGTGCCATACACGAGTTGTTGGCCTTGGGGCACATTAGGCCCAGTTCGAGTCCCTTTGCTTCTTCAGTTGTGCTGGTGAAGAAGAAGGATGGGACCCTCCGCATGCGTATCAACTACCAAGCATTGAACAAGAAGACGTTGAAGAACCGGAATCCGATTCTGCGCATAGATGAGTTGATGGACGAGCTTAGAGGAGCTAAATACTTCTCTAAGATTGATTTGCGCTCAGGCTACCACTAAATCAAAGTTCAGGAGCAGGACATCCTGAAGATAGCCTTTCAATGCCATTATGGGCATTTCAATTTTTTGGTGATCCCCTTTGGGCTAACCAATGCCCCAGCTACTTTCTAGTCTTGCATGAACCACATGTTCTGCAAGCAGCTTCACAGGTTCGTGCTGGTGTTCTTCGATGACATCTTTATCTATAGCAAGACTTGGGAGGAGCACTTGAAGCATTTGGAGGAGGTGTTGCGTATTCTTGAAGAGCAGTAGTTATATGCCAACGTATCCAAATGTGAGTTTGGACTGACAAAGATGATATACCTTGGCCACATCATCGGAGAGATGGGGTGCGTGTGCACCAAGAGAAGATCAAGGCCATACTGGATTGGCCTACACTTAGTAGTGTGATTGAGCGACGTGGATTTTTCGGCATCTACACCTATTACAGGAAGTTCATGAAGGGGTTTTCACAGTTGGCAGCACCCCTTACCGATCTGACCAAGAAAGGTGTGTTTGAGTGGACGGATGTAGCGCAGGAGGCTTTTGAGCGCCTTAAACAAGTGATGAGCAGTTGTCCAATGTTAGCGCTGCTAGATTTTTAACAATTGTTTGTACTGGAGCGTGTTGCCTCTGGGGAGGGCATCAGGGCAGTTTTGATGCAAGGTGGACATCCTATTGCTTTCGAGAACCAGAAGCTACAGCCCCATGAGAGGTCGTACTCTATTTATGACAAGGAGATGTTGGCCATCATGCACACATTGGCCAAGTTCAGACAATATCTGATGCGCAACAGGTTCAAGGTAAAGAGTCACCACAACAATCTTAGATTCTTTTTGGAGCAGAAGCAGTTGGAGGAGAGGCAACAGAAGTGGGTGAGCAATATTCAGGCCTACGACTTTGACATAGAGTATGTCAAGGGGTCGCAGATGCACTGTCTAGGAGGCCCACGACTCTCTCGCTTATGAGCATCACCCCGGATTGGAAGGCGCATTTATTAGTTGAGTACTCCAAGGATCATCATGCATGTGAGATCCTTGATGACCGGGTAGAGGATGACCAGTTTCGTGTGATGGATGAGGTGATTTACTACAAGAACCGGATCTATTTGGTACCTAGTTCGCAGTTGAGGGAGAGGATTATCTAGGTTGTGCATGACTCTCCACTAGCAAGACATCAAGGGTTCCTCAAGACATACCGAGCTATCTAGGAGCATTTCACGTGGAGGGGCCTCAAGGGGGATGTTTTGAGGCACGTACAGGAGTGTGATACTTGTCAGAGGAACAAGGGAGAGCAGACACACCCCGCGGAATTACTGCAGCCTCTCCCCATTCCTGAGAGGAAATGGGAGAGTATATCCATGGATTTTATTACAGGGCTGCCAGCAACACAGGGGCAGGACTACATATATGTGGTGGTCGACAAGCTGACCAAGTACGCCCATTTCTTCGCCATACCCTCCCGGTCATCAGCTCCAGAGGTGGTTGAGTTGTTTGTCAAGGAGGTGTTTAGGCTACATGGTCTCCCCATGACCATAATGAGTGACAAGGACAGCCGATTTATGGGGGGATTCTGGCAAGAATTGTTTTGGTTAGTGGGGACTGAGCTCACACCTAGTAACAGTTATCACCCACAAACCAATGATCAGACAAAGATTGTGAACAAGTGGTTAGAGGGGTACTTGCGCAACTACGTGACTGGGTAGCAGCGAGCATTGCTGGAGTGACTTCACCTAAGAGAGTACTGCTACAACACCACATACCACATGTCAATATGTATGTCTCCATTCCGTGCATTATATGGTTATGATGCTCTAACATTTGCTAACTTGGTGTTTCGAGACAATAGGGCCCTAGGGACCAAAGACTAGATACATCATACAGCAGAGACAAGACATCCTCAAGGCTCTCAAGGATAACTTATAGACAGCCCAAAATCACCGGAAAATCTATGCAGATCGGCACAGGGTTGAGAGACATTTTGAGGTAGAAGACCTAGTCTTTCTGAGGCTCCAACCATACAAGTAGTCTACTCTAAAGCAAAAGAGAGCGAAGAAGCTCAAACCACGTTTCTATGGGCCTTACAGGGTGACCAAGTAGGTTGGAGAGGTGGCCTATGTTGGAGGAAGTGTAACTAGGTTCGGTCTTCATAAATGTAAGTTTGACTTTTGTATTTATTCAAGAAAAGAGAAATTATTTTTATGATATTTGTCAATGAGTTTCTTGCTCATTGAATTAGGTCAAGCACATGTTTAAAGTGCTTCTAGGAAGTCAAGAGTCAATGTATTTATGTAAGACCCTTTGAGGGCATGTTACACTATGTATAAAATAGTATAAAGGTCAAAGGAATACCTCCAAGCAAAGTCCAAGTCCTCTCCATGCAGCAACGTCATCCAAATGAAGTAAAACGAAGAAAATAGTGAAGATATGGTCAAGTCAGCTTGAAGACAGAATGTCAGCCTAGAGGAGGGACAGTTCTCTATATATAGAGGTTGTCCACTCCCTCATAAAGCATACAATGCAAGCTCTAAAATCAGAGAAGGTAGAAGCCAAGAAAGTGGAGGGAAAAGGCAAGTCTAAGGGTCTCCAAGACAAGCAAAGAAAGGAGGAAGACCGAAGTGTAGGGGACTGTTTCTAGGGCTAGAAACAGTGACACGTGCGAGGAGAAGGAGGACAAATTGTAGATATAACAGTAGTAACCTTTCAATCCAAGATTTGTTCGTGTTTGGGCTAGATACTAGGCCTACAAGGCCTCCCAAGTCAAGTGAAGAAGTCTCTCTATCTAGCGAAGGTAAACGGACCCTAATTCACTAAGGGTACCCTCCACACGTGAGAACACTAGGGCAGCAGAATAGTAGTACAGTCATACACCTATATCTCAAGAAGGATCTTGTTTGAAGAAGTCTACTTGAGCAAACGATAGAAGAGGATCATCTCATCTAGAAGGCTCACTCAAGGATGGTCTATCTCTAGACAAGAAACAAAGAAGGAGGACGAAGCGCTGGGGAGCAAAGTGTCGGAAGGAGGAAGTCTATGTGCCAGGGAACAAAGTGTAGAAAAGAGGAGAGGACTTGACTTGTGCTTGGAGGACATCCTATTCAAGGGTCTAGGGTTTGGCAGTGATCAATAAGAAGCTTCAACAAGAGAAACTTACCAAAGGGTTTTCCTCTCCAAGAGCTAGAGGTTTTGGCCCTAGAAAAGAGCCAACATTTCTTCTCTTTATGTTTCTTTTGGTAGCAGTTTGATGAAAAACACACACTAATAAGAAGAAGAAGATCAAGCTAAGATAATTGTAAAAGTGCTTCACAAATTGTTATTGAGCAGTGAAGAATCCTAACAAACACCAGTGCCCTTGACTCTTCAACAGCCTATGAGCTGGAGCTCCCACCTGGGAGCAAGGTGCACAATGTATTTCATGTCTCATGCTTGAAAAAGGCTCTGGGGCAGCAGGTGGCAATGGCTACTAATTTACCTCCTTTGGATGATGAGGAGCATTTGGTGTAGGTATCGGAGGCTATTTTGGAGGTGAGAGAGAGGAGGCTCATGAACAGGACAGTTCGAGAGTTTCTGGTGAAGTGGAAGGACTTGCCAGAGGAGGGTGCCACTTGGGAAGGGGAACAGGTACTCCAGCACGCATCACTGTAGTTGCTTGAGGACAAGCAACATTTGCGTTGGGAGGACTGTGATATTCCTACTTAGCAATTTTCCTAGGTAAATTACCATTTTCGCCAATTTTGAAGTTTTGCCATCTTAGACTTTGGAAAAGTGGTTAGGAGGACCCCACTCGGCATTTTTGGCTTATGGAGGCTCCAACATAGGGAAAAGGAGGCAAATCGAATTCCTAGTGGAAGGTGGGGGCCACCCCAAGAGGAATACGCACCCCTTGGAGAAAAACGCACTTGTGGAGAGAGAGGGAAGAAGGGGTCGATGTATGGGGCCCACATGGAGAGGAAGAGCTCAATGATAAATAGGAGGAGAAGGCATCATTTGGGGGCTTTTTGATCATTTGACAAACAAACTCTCTTGTACGCTTGAGTTGTTGAGCCAAGTCTACAAAGTGTTGTTCAACACATTAGATTTCTGAGGGGAGATCTCAACTCCTCCTTCGATGGACTTCGAGTGCCACCCTAGGAGAGCCTTTGCTACATTTGAGGAGTTGTTCTAGGAGATTCTATAGGGAGATTCGAGCTATCTTTGGAGCAGACTGGGCGCAGAAAGGGACCATGCATTCTTGTGGAGAGAGAGCTTCAGGACAGAGCTGGTTCTGGGGTTTTAGGAGCACATTTCCTTGGCATTTAGTAGCATTTTTGCAGTGGTTTGGTGGGCTGATTGGGTGGCCATTCTTCTAGCCAAATTTCTTATTTCTGGACATGCACAGAGGTGGCTTGACTTGTTAAGTTTAGGTATGTTCTATGCTTAGAGCAATTTATTTCAATTTTCATAGTTAGCTTAATATCTTCTCCAAATTAGCAATCACATCAGCATTAAAGTAAACTGCAGATAGAACATAAACATAAATCACAAAAGACAAGCCAAGACAAGAGGACACAAGATGTGGCGCGAGCCAGGGACAAACCCCAATGTGGGGAAACCTTTGATCAATTCTTCTTATATGTTCTTCAATAGTTCAGCACAGAGAGAGAGATAGAGATAGTACATTTACAACAGAAGTCAACACTTTGACTTATCTAGATAAGAGCATAGATCATCTCTAAGAAGATGATACATGAGATCAGTTGAAGACATGCTGCTTCAACTAATTCTCCAAGGTGACTCTTTCACATATCATTGCATTGCATCTCGTCATCATGCTACACCTCACCGTGTTGCACCATGTTGCACCCATCATCACAATGTTGGACCTTATGACCATGCTATACACATCATATTGTTGCACCTTATGCTGCACTCTTGTCCCAGTGTTTGGCACTATTGTACCTTGTGCCATTGTTGCACCAAGCCATCACCCATGTGCTTGTGCACCATAGCTGCTTTGTGTACTTGCTGCACCAAGTACCATACTGTTGTCCCAATGTGCTATACTATTGAAGCACCATGAACTTGTGGTCACTGTTGCAATATATCATATTGTTGCACCTCACCATTGTGTTGTGATACACTTCATCACTATACCCATCATCATGCTCCAGCATTCGCCACAATGTTGTCACATCATATCATATCATGTTGTTGTTTGCTGCATTTAGGACAGCCTTCACAATGTGGTCATGGACTGGTTAGGGCATCAATGACAGTCCAACCAGCCTTCACACATCAGCTGCAACATCCCTACCAAGGCTACAGTCACCCTTCTTCAGCACTCCTACATCCCATGTTGGCTTGTCATACCCCAGCAGGCCTTACGCCCTCCTAACGTAGACCTGTAGGTGTGATAGGGACTGCGGCTAGCTACAACAAGCCTATCCCTTGTTGCGGTAGCCCTTTCCAAGGGTTATAGCCCCACAAAACTATGCCTTCGGCCCTCAAGACAGCCTGCGGCATCCATGACAGTCTCTCGGCCTCCACCAAAGTGTCACTACAGCTCCAGCAATTAACTCGGCCTCCATTGATGAACTCAGCCTCCTTCACGTTGTCTTAGAATCTCCCTTTCTTGCTGCAGCTAGGGATTAGGGCTGTTGTAGGTGGACCCTTTCTCCTCCACGTACAGTACTTACGCTTCTACCATGGCTGCATTAGAGGGCTTACATTGCTACCCTTCTTGACTGCGTACTTCTCCATAGGGCAGCGTTAGGGCTTCCTTGTGGCTGAGATAAGGGTTGTCCTCCATGACAGCGTAGAGCCTTCTAGGGCATCTCCTATGATAGCGTAGAACCTTTCTCCATTACGACAGCGTTGTCCCTTAGGATCTCTCCTCCCACCAAAACCCAAAGACAAGTAGAGAGGAAGAGATCCCAAGTGAGTGTATCCAAATGACTTCCAAGGCACCTCTATTTATACTAAAACGTTGAGCACATGTGGGGTTTATTTGGTTGCTGGCCAACCTTGACGAATTGTCGCATAACACAAATAAATTCATATCTCCATGAATACTTATCGGAATCAGATGAACTTTAGATCAATCCTACACCTCTCGATGAGAGGGATCCAAGAAAAATATCAGCTGCCGTTAATAAGATGACCCACATGGAGTTTGGCTTTAGTTGCCAATTTTAACACTCCCTCTCAACTAGGGAGAACTCCATCCGCTAATCCATATGTCCAACTGTACTATCTCTGCCATCAGTGCCTTGCACTGCTCTACTCTACTCTGCTCTGCCAAGCTCTGCGCTGTTGAACCATGAAGAAGAAGAATTGATCGAGAATGTCTAATACCATTCTCTATTGACCCGAAGTCGGTTTTATTGATCCCAGATCAATATCACAAGAGAGTGTCTCAAACCATTCATATTGATCCCAAATCAATGGAGGTCATCCTAGCATAGCGAGTACGATAGATACAACGATGCGTCCATTGATAGTACTACTATTGTCCCTAACCCCATTTTCCTGCTCATTGATCAGATGAGAGGTACTTCCCATGAGTCCCAGACTGCGTGGTTACGATGACTCGACAAGATAACTAATCATCATGTCCCTAAGTCGCCACGAGGTATCACAAGGGAAGGATGAGCCATTCACCCTGTACATAGCGTACCATTAGAGGAGGGTGAGTCGCCCTATGGTTGTGTGTTGCTCCAAGCAGTACCCCAAGCCCCCTGGAGCTCCCAGAGCTCAAAGCATGCATCATGCAGGACCCTTATAAGAAGGTCCCTCAATGACTCCAAGTCATTTGGGAAAGTCACAAATCTGACCTTTGCCCGGGGCTTTGACAAAATGTCTGCGACTTGTACATCAGTCTCAATGCGATGGAGCCTCCTTGCTCATCGACATACCATATCCCAGATAAGGTAGTATCTGATGTCCATATGCTGGAGCAATTATAGAATATGGGATTCCTCAACAATCGAATCCCCCCTGGTTGACACAGAAGATCACAGTGGTATCCATCATGTGTACAAATAGCTCACTGAAGAGCTTCCACAACCAGGCAGCTTCATACAAGATCATACTCGTAGCTATGTATTTAGTCTTGATGGTGCTTATAGCAACCGACTTCTGCTTCCTATTCATCCATGATATCAAAGTAGAACTTAAAGAGAACCAGCACTCAAAAATGCTCTTGCAATCCTTCACACTCCCTGCCGAGTCAGCATTCGAATAATCATGCAGCTTGGCAATGTATGTCAATTCATGAGAGATTGTGCCCTGAAGATATCTCAAAAGATTCTTGGCACCAATCCAGTGAGGCTCAACCATGTATGAGCTCATCATATTAACTGCGAATCATATGTCCGGACGAAAGTTCACCAAGAACATCAACGCGAATGAGTTTATGAAACTCAGAGGCATTTCTATCACTACCATATAACTTCTGAAAGCCTCAAAGTAGTCACGGGCTTGCAGTTTACAATTCCACATCCGAAATCCAACTCCCTCTTACTTCTGCAAATGAGAGGGTCTGCACTTGTAAGAAATAGGTCGTCCTCAGAAGGTGCCAGTATGAGAGGTCTATCACCCACAACCTTCAAGCAACGGTTTGGATTGGCTTCACTCCTAATGAACCTCAGCTTCATCAGACAGGTATCAATCCTCTCATACTATGTCCGGGGTGTTTTGCTTCAAACCATAGAGGGCTTTCTTCTAACTGCATACATGAGATTCCTGATCATGAATCTCAAGCCCCTCGGGTTGTTCCGAACCTGTGGACCTGCTACATGAGGGGAATGGTCCCCTTGTAAGATTTTCCTTCGGTACATCTCAGACATGTACCTTCATGCTCTTTTTGAATTCAGGCATCCCTGTCACCCTCTAACTCACATTGGGTAGGGCCCCATAATAAGTAGACCTTCGGTGCTATAGATGAGATGTGTTAGCTGACATGGTCCCCAATGGACCATCCTACAACTTGATACAAATTGCCAACCCTGAACCCATGAGTAAAAGCATCTATGGAAATTCCATTTTCAAACACGTACCTTTCCATCGATGAATGACACCCTAAAACCTTTGAATTCCATAGCCGAAATGGACACCAGGTTTCTTCTAGCGATCAGGGACACAAAAGAGATTCTTGTAAATGAATCGAGTTACCCTCATTCAATTGAGGGGTAACATTCCCTACACCCTTTCCGTGATAGGTAGCATCGACTCCAAGTATCATCCCACGATTGTTTCCATCTCTACAAAATTAGAGAGAGCACCCTTCTATCCGATGAAATGCCTTGAAGCACTACAATCAATAAGCCAGATTCCCAAAGAATTTGAAGGAGAGGGCCAATACAAGATAACGCTTCTTTATCTTATTAGAAACAACATTTGATTCTCCATACCTTGGGTTCCTTACTATCCTTGAAGAGTCGACTATTTCCTTGATGACCTGCATTACCTGTCATTCCTCTGATCATTGAAGATGTCCTGGAATGATTGTTATCATCATCAAGTGATGTGTCCCTGCCACTTGGACACTCCTTCGCATAATGGTCGAATTTATTACAAACAAGGCATCTGCCTTTCCTTCCACCCTTAGATCTGGACTTCCCATTGAAGTGATTTGTAGGCCATCAGAAACTTCCGCTGCGCCATTCTGATAACATTTTCTACTTCGACTTCACCCTAGGTGAATTAGAAGAGGGATGAGGAATCCATTGATCCTTTCGTTCTTTCCCAACTGTCTTTGGCGATTGCTTTTTCACTCTTGCTTGGGCATTGTCTTCACCTCAACTCTGATACCATGTTAAGTTTAGGTATGTTCTATGCTTAGAGCAATTTATTTCAATTTTCATAGTTAGCTCAATACCTTTTCCAAATTAGCAATCACATCAGCATTAAAGTAAACTGCAGATAGATAAACATAAATCGCAGAAGACAAGCCAAGACAAGAGGACACAAGATGTGGCACTAGCCAGTGATAAACCCCAATGTGGGGAAACCCTTGATCAATTTTTCTTATATGTTCTTCAATAGTTCAGCAAAGAGAGAGATAGTACATTTACAACAAAAGTCAACACTTTGACTTATCTAGATAAGAGCATAGATCATATCTAAGAAGATGATACATGAGATCAGTTGAAGACATGCAGCTTCAACTAATTCTCCAAGGTGACTCCTTCACCTATCATTGTGTCACATCTCATCATTATGTTGCACCTCACCGTGTTGCACCATGCTATACCCATCATCACAATGTTGGACCTTATGACCATGTTGTTCACATCATACTCTTGCATTGTTGTCCCAGTGTTTGGCACTATTGTACCGTGTGCCACTGTTGCACCAAGCTGTCACCCATGTGCTTGCGCACCATAACTGCTTTGTGTACTTGTTGCACCAAGTACCATACTGTTGTCCCAATGTGCTATACTATTGCAGCACCATGAACTTGCGGTTGTTGTTGCAATACATCATGCTGCTGCAATATATCATATTGTTGCACCTCACCATTGTGTTGTGATACACTTCATCACTATACCCATCATCATGCTACAACATTCGCCACAATGTTGTCACATCATATCATATCATGTTGTTGTTTGCTGCATTTAGGACAACCTTCACAATGTGGTCATGGACTGGTTAGGGCATCAATGACAGTCCAACCAACCTTCACACATCAGTTGCAACATCCCTACCAAGGCTACGGTCACCCTTCTTCAGCACTCCTACATCCCACGTTGGCTTGTCATACCCTAGCAGGCCTTACGCCCTCCTAACATAGACCTGTAGGTGTGATAGGGATTGCGGCTAGCTACAGCAAGCCTATCCCTTGCTGCGGTAGCCCTTTCCAAGGGTTATAGCCCCACAAAACTATGCCTTCAGCCCTCAAGACAGCTTGCAACATCCATGACAGTCTTTCGGCCTCCACCAAAGTGTCACTATAGCTCCAACAGTTAACTCAACCTCCATTGATGAACTCAGCCTCCTTCACACTGTCTTAGAATCTCCCTTTCTTGTTGCGACTAGGGATTAGGGTTGTTGTAGGTGGACTCTTTCTCCTCCACGTAGAGTACTTAGGCTTCTACCATGGTTGCATTAGAGGGCTTACGTTGTTGCCCTTCTTGACTGCGTACTTCTCCAAAGGGCAGCGTCAGTGCTTCCTTGTGGCTGAGATAAGGGTTGTCCTCCATGACAGCATAGAGCCTTCTAGGGCATCTCCTATGATAGCGTAGAACCTTTCTCCATTAGGGCAGCATTGTCCCTTAGGATCTCTCCTCCCACCAAAACCCAAAGACAAGTAGAGAGGAAGAGACCCCAAGTGAGTGTATCCAAATGACTTTCAAAGCACCTCTATTTATACTAAAACGTTGAGCACATGTGGGGTTTATTTGGTTGTTGGCCGACCTTGACGAATTGTCCCATAACACAAATAAACTCATATCTCCATGAATACTTATTGGAATCAGATGATCTTTAGATCAATCCTACACCTCTCGATGAGAGGGATCCAAGAAAAATATCAGCTGCCATTAATAAGATGACCCACATGGAGTTTGGCCCTAGTTGCCAATTTTAACATGACTGGGCCTGCGCAGTCACCTGAGGAGTGCACTTGTTGTGGGAGGCCTGATCAAGGGTTTGAGGTTGAGCTTTGTTAGGGGTCATAATGAGAATTGTTGGAGGGATTTCTCAACATTTTTGGAGGGCTTTGGCAGCAGATTCTCAGGTAGTGCGAATTACCCAGCCGAAGGAGGAACTCACACTAATTGGGGGTAATTTCGGAAGGTTGGAACGAGGCCCAACCCTTTCTGAGTCTTTGTGGGTTTGGTAAGGAGAGCTCGCGGTTAATTTTACACAATTTTTTGAGCACTCTAGAGGGGTCAAACAGCAGTCCCTTTCCAACCAGCAACAACAAATTTCCAGGACCAATGCAGAGGTTGAAGAGGAAGTACTTTCCAGCATCCGGGCAGCACATTTCCTCACCTGGAGTTTGTCTAGCTTGCTTTAGCAAGCCTAGGTGCACATATTCCATACATATATTGTACTTCCCTCTATGATAATAAAATGGCTCAGCTTGGTGCAGTTTTTGGCAATTTTGTGGGTGTCTAAATGCTTGTCTGAAATTTTGTGTTGCATGTGTGTTTTGCTTGATTACCACTGTTAATTTTCCCATTAGGAATACTACATATTTCTTGGTGCAAAGAAGAGCCAAGTAATCTCTTAAAGTGTTGTTGCTCCCATCTTAAGTTATTAAGGGCATTTTTTAGGTCTTCTAGGTTCCTTTCAATACCCATTTTGCCTGTAAATCTCCTATGACAATATGCACAAATATATTCCCTCAACAGTAGCTAGACTAGCAATATGTGAACATCATCTCACCAACTCTCCTAACCATAGCATATGACTAATTCAGGATAATAAAACAGCAAAAACTTTGCTCATCAACTAGTACCAACAATAACACTCAACCCTACTCTCAGCCTTACAATACATACCCCACGGCAGAAGCATATAGACTACCACTATGACTATGCAGTGCACATAGCAATGTAGGGTCAATATAGTTTGTTCACTGTGTAGTTTTTGTTGTAAGTGTTTCCTTTCGAGTTTTCTTCAAAGGATATGTTTACTATTTAGTGAATGCTAAATAATTATTGCATGCCCAGAAATACTTATAGGAACTTATTAGCTTACAAAATATTGCAAACTTAAAGAATGAACCTGGAAGAACTATCAGTCAATAGAGACTGTGCTGGGGATGCCTTGAAAACCAATTTGGCCTTAACTAAAGAGCTGCTACAAGGAACACCAACTCGTTCTCTATCAATAAGTTGTTGTATGGTGTGTTATTTCAGATCTGGAACATTCCATATCCTTCTATTTGGAACTGATACCAACATCCTCAATATACTGCTACTCAATCTCTCCAAAATATTGTTGGACAATGGTCACTGCCTTGAAAATATATCCCTATTCTGTCAATAATTGTTGGGGAATTTAGTCAAACAGTTGGGTGTCAACATGTTGCAGACTCCAATGGGTTGGCTTTCTTCCTAAGACAAATGGTTTGATCTGTTTCTGAACAAGTCTTCTACAGTGGTGATAATTTCAGCCCACTAAAGAGTTAATTTTTGAAGTGCAACAACAATTCCACAAGCAATCGGCCCTCCCTTCAACAATTTTAGAAGACAATAATGATCTGATCCCCTTTATCTTGTAGACAGAGATGTGAGAATGGATAAATGGCTCAAACCAACAATGGAAGGACTGATCTGCTTCATCAAAATTAATACGGCCCAGTGAAATATCAATTCTAGACCAACTACACAAGTATTCAACCCTTCTATTTGGCACAGTATTTCGACCTCAAGGATTCACTGCTTATTGCAAAATAATATCGGCCTCTGCTGACAAAATCAAACTCCACACTGTCTAGGAATAATCAGACCAAAATTGTAATGAGAATTTGTCTGCCACAATAAGAGAAAAGCATGCCTAAGTATGTGAAATTTCGCCCTGGCGAAGGAGAAGGATCACGCCCAGGATTTTGGTCTGCATATTAAGAGGATTGCGCCCAGAATTAATGATGATCTTAGTTTAGTTCACTCGGAATCTCCATGCTCCTCATCCTGCCAAAACGAAAAAATAAATACGCACGCCTCAGCCAGAACAATAGACAAAGAAGCCCTGCATCCAATAATGAATTGGCTTCTTGAAAGTAACACACTCCAATCAAGTGCTGAGATAAACTCGACCTGAAGTGTGCACATAAAATCCCTTGACCTCAAGTGTGCACATAAAATCCTCAATCCACTAACAGAATGCTTGTGGCCTCCATTGAGCAACAGGGCAATTCAAATAATTTGTTCTACAGTGGCTCACTTCTATAAATTTCTTAATGAATTCAGCTATTCAAAAAATTCTGGAAGAAGTGAGTTGTCGGCCCTAGGAAATACGCTCTCCTTTTGGATCTTGCAATGAAATACAACTTGGTTCCTTCGGTCCTTAGAAATTTCAATAATGTTTACGACCTTTGAAATTTAACACGGTCTCTCCTTTTAAAAAAAATTGATCAAGCTGAATTTTAATTCTCCGCTTAGAATAATACTTGGGCCCTTTCAAAAATGATAATAATTTGGCCAATAAAAGTTTGGCCCTCCTTTTTAATAATTCAGCTTTTAAAGAATAACAAAAAAAAACATTGGCCCAATTTGTAGCACAATTATTAATTAGAAGACAAATTTGAAAGAATTTGTCTACTGCTTGATAATAAAACTCAAGACAAATTTCTCCCAGAATTGTTGAGATAATCAAGCAAGTTGAAGAATGCAGCACTTTGCGGAATTACTGCAAATAATCTTGAAACCCTCGAACCATAATAACTGCAACTGATAACCCACAGGTTGAGCCAAGATCAAGGCTTTGATACCAATGTATTGTTCCAAAGAGAATTTTTTGCAGAAAATAGCTTCAGAAATTTAGGTTGTAATCTCCATAAACAATTTGCATAAATTGAACCACAAACTATACAGCAAAGATATGAAAGAAAATCTGCAACTGAAAATTGACAAGATAACATGCAAAAAGAACTCAGCCTTATTTTATTAATATAAAATATGTTGACACAAAAACTGGAAATGGCTGAGGTGATGCCCTCAAGAAATCTGCAACAATACTGCACCAGCTTCCAAAATAAAGCGACATTGATCACTGCTCCTATTAATTCTGGATGAATTCACCAAGGTGAGAGTTGGGTACTCGCCCACTCTCACTGAATCACCCAAGGGTTTCCATCATGTGGCTACTATGGTAGACAATTGAATTCTCCAATCCACACCAAAGACAAATACTCCAATCCAAGATGTCCCAAATGATCTCCTCTTCCTTTTACAAACTCCAAAGATAGATCCCCAAGCCTCTAGAAGCATCTTATTTTATTATTTTATTATTATTCTAGAAGCTCCTTCCTTGACTTTATCTTAAGTGACCTTTTAATTTTATTTTATTTCGCTTAAGTCACTTTTGGCATTTTCCTCCAATTAATTGTTTTCTTCTTTTTAATTAAATGACTAATTAAAGTCATTTTTAATCTAGGAAAATGATAAATCACCCATCATTCTCTCTCCAGCCATTGGAAGTCACTTCTCAACATCCCATCCTATAGATCTTCTTGTTTCAATTCCAACGAGCTATTACATTGAGGCGTTTCATCAAATGATCCTCTCGGAATGCCACCTCAAGCATAATTAATTAAGTCATGCCCAGTGATAACCCCATTTTTTTAAATTTGTCGGAATGCAATGGAACGAAAGGCAATCTATGCAGATGATGGAATAGGCCAAGCGAATGCCATCAAATCCCATAAAAACTCCTCAAAACTCCTCTCGAACCCCTGATGATGTAAGCTTACTCCTACGGCCTGGGCACCACATACCCTGGAAACCCATCCTGGTTGTACTATAGAGGAAAATAAAAATGGGGACATGACACTTAATTTTGTTCTCTCATTTTACTAGGGAGTTAATCTTTGACCCTAGTCAAGTGGGACCTTCTTTAAGGCCCTTTGGGTTATAGGAGGGGCACTACTTCGATAGCCATGATTGAGATAGTGTAGTTCCATCTTCCCATATACCATACTTAACACCTTCCATCTCACATTACAAGCCCTATGTCACCTCCATTATTCAGGTATTTGACATTGGTTCTTGAAGATTTGGCACTCATATGTTCACATACCTCGAGTAGGGCCTAAAAACTTTGCCTTGGGAAGTTGATTCAGCTGAAAGAAAAGAAAGAGCAAATCATGGCCACAATAAAACAAAAGAAAGAAAAATCAAAATGCAAAAGATGGCCGGGACATAAGAATTAGCACGTGGGCAAAAGCCTAGCATGTTGATTCAGCTGAAAGAAAAGAAAGAGCATATCATGGCCACAATAAAACAAAAGAAAGAAAAATCAAAATGCAAAAGATGGTCGGGACATAGAAATTAGCACGTGGGCAAAAGCCTAGCATGAGCTCTACCTCCATCGTATGGCTATCACCCGGTTCCTGAGCACATGATACTCCATTACATCAAAAAGGAACCCTTGCATGTCCCAACCCTGATGAGCAATAAATTGACTCATCATAAAGGGGTAATAAAACTATTGCATCATACAAAGCAAGCTCTAACCCTTGAGCTATAAGTGGTAATACAAAGAATAATCAAGAAGAAGTAAAAGGCGCACAAGAGGGGTGGAAAAATCAGGTCAAGCTAGTATCTCGTGCATCCATGAATGCTCCCTCCTCACATTTATATAGAGGATGTGGACACTCCCATCAACTGGTCCACTGACCATGAAGTCTTCTCCCCTCCATTTCCACATTATTATTTTTTTTACAGTGATCACCCAACGACTAACCAAGAGCCGAGACGTCTCGTATTGACCACGGACGAAGTGAAAACTCCTTGGGGTTACCTACTCCTTGAGCCTAATCAAAACAAACTAAGCATGTCATTTTGGGGAATCGAAAACGGGTGGTGAGGGAGTTAGCATCCCACCTCAACCACTCGATCTACCCTTACTAGACCCATTTCCAAATTATTATTCACTAACACCTATCAATTGAAGGGTGGACCAAGGAACTATTACTTCCCGTTGAGGGTTGGAAGCAGCTAATAGGGTTGAGAATTAGTCACCCATACCTAGGGATAAAACACTTTTGCGAGATCTTGGTCCTAATTTTGGAAGGGGATCCTTGTTTAAGTGTTAAATTGCCCTTAACATTCAAGTTTGGTTCAATTAGATGCATTATTGGTCTTTTGTCCTTAATGACTCGTTGCTTTCACTAGATTCCTTATTGTTCTTGTCAGATGGTTCAACAGCCCAAGCCTTGGGCACCCACTCCACAAGTACCCATGGCCCTTCAGAGAAGTACATGGCACAAGCAGGTGCAGTGTTGAGAGATCTTAACCTCTTGACAGCACTATCAGATGACACATGTCCTAGAGTACCTCCAGGACCCAGGTTGGTCAGCCTTGACCCGCTTTTGAGGATTCTTCAGGATGACACCACTAGACCCAATACACCACTAGACCCAGTATGCCCCCAGATTGGCCTTGACACAACCTAATGGGCTAGAGTTGATTTAGAGCTCGGATGAGGATGATCTCACCCTGAGAGACTAGGGAGGGCTTGTTGCATTAGAGGAAGCCCTAACGTTGGAGAGAAGGAGGCCTTATTTTACAAATGGAGACCCATGGAGACCACTTTATGGTAACCCAGTTGGATCTTGGGACCCCACAGGTGGATTTGAGGGCAAACCCTCAAATCATGGACCTTCCAAAAATCTACACCTTCTTTGACACCTCATCACCCTTGGACATGGCATTTGGAGCATTTATGATGGATGATATAAACATTTTAGAGGCCAGGGCTGACACGGTGGGAAAACTAGGCTTGTTTTCGTAAAGCTAAGTGTTGGTTTGTAACCCAAGCACATTTAGCAATCAAACTTGTTGATAGGGGCTTTGTAAATTAAAATTAGGTGACCTAATCCTCATATAAATAGAGGGTAGGTTAATCTCATTTCTTATGATCACTTGTGACTATTTTGGCCCTCTTGGAGAATTCAGCCTAGCTTAATTGTGTTCTTGTATCTTGTGGAGATGTGAGCTATAGTGGATTTTTGCTATTGGAGCTATTTCTTCGGAGATGTCATTTTGGCGCAATAAAGGCTTTCTTCATGCATTTTATCTTGTAAGTGTACCTTGGATAAGCCTTAATTTCAACCCCTCAAAGATGCGCTGCTAGCTAGGGCTAGGGCACGAATCTCAACTAGGGTTGAAGTTGTTGGCCTTTGGGAGGATTCAACCCTTGTCCAAAGGGTGGTTGCCTCAAAATCAACTCCTTTTAGTGGTTAATCCATCCATATTAGGGCTAACATCTTGTGCCCTAGGTAGATTTTTCCCTAGAAAAGCCTTAGTTTGCCCTGGGCTTCAACTTGGTGCTTATTGAAGGCTTCTTGTTCCAAGCATTGAAGGTATCCATCTATTAGAAGTCTTTTCTTGGCCTTGTGATCCTGGTGTTGAGAAATCTAGGGCATAGCAATTAAGTGATTTCTCTTCTATTGATAACTGCTTGTGAATGCTTTTTACTTCTTAGATTAGAATCTTCTTTTACTTATGTTATTATAGTGTTCTTTTTCATCAAAAAGTTCTTCATCAAACAACTACCAATGCAAAAACAATAAAGAGACAAGAGACACACAATCTAGGCTATCAACCAGGGCCAAAACCTCTCCCAATTGAGAGGAAAACCCAAACAAATTCTTCTTCTTATAGAGACTTCAATTGACGAATACCAAGACCAAGACCCTTGACCTATTTGCCACTCCAAGACCAAGACACAAAGCTTCCTTAACAAGTTCCTTTGAGTCAACGATAGTCAACCTTCTTATTTTGTCCTTCTTCTCGACTACCCTTCAAAATTTTGGCCCCTTGATTTAGGTCTGCAATCTTCGACCCTAATTCAGAAACCCTAGTTGCATCTTCTTGGAAAGTGTCACCTTATATAATGCCCTTGATTGCTTGCTTAGGATAGAGTCTCCTTCTAGCTTAGCTTGGCTTCTCTTTCAACTTGCCCTTCTCCAATTTCGGTTACCCAAGAGGACTGCAATTCTTCTCGGCTTCTTCTACAGCAAAATGATCCTCCACTTCCTCGCACGTGTGATATTACAGTGACCCAAAACATATCCAAAAAATGATACTAGAGACTTTGCTCGTCCTTTTCTTCCTTCGTTGATGATGAGGCTCCTTCCCAAGTGATCTTCGCACCTTTTGTTTCAGACCTGTTCTTGACCGAATTGCTTACTTCCAAATGGGAGTCAAGACTTTGCTCGTCCTTTTCTTCCTTCGTTGATGATCAGGCTCCTTCCCAAGTGATCTTCGCACCTTTTGTTTCAGACCTGTTCTTGACCAAATTGCTTACTTCCAAATGGGAGTCAAGTTGCCTATATATAGTGTTTTGCCCATGCATCTAAGCCGACTTGATAGGGATCTAGGCTGACATGTTCATTGGAGAGATTTCATTGTCCATCTTGAAGCCGACTTGAAGGAGATACTTTTGCTTGGTCTTAAACAGCCTTCTTATTCATATAATTACTCATACAAAAATGTAACATACCCAAGAAGGGTCCTTCGTACATGACATTGACTCAATTTGACTTTTATGACTCGATGACAAAACCTAAAGGTTCACAATGGGAACATTAACTAAAATAAAATTCCTTGATCATGAAACTCATGATTCAAGTACTACAAAAATAATTTTATTTTCTTCTTTTCATCAATTACATAAAATCACAATTACACATGTCATTATGAAGAACGAACCTAGTTACACTTTTCAACACCTAGGTTAATCTATTTACCTTGTTATTTCTCAAGCCCTAGATCATGTTGTGCCCTAATTAGGCATATTGGAGGTTGTGAATTGCCTTATTATGCTAGCTAAGTGTTGTTCTTAGGAAGAGTTGTCCTCCTTGAGCCTATTTGTCACCTTATCCCTTGTCCTTGATAAATTCTTTAGGTGACCTAATAATGGGAAGCCTTCCTAGTGGTGAAAGTTCACAAAAGAGCAAGAGGTAGTGGTTGTGGTGACAGTAGACCACACCTCATATTGTTGTCCCTTAGTCTAGCTTTTGTCTTATGAGTCACCCTCACAAGGCCTATTAGATTTCGAGGCAATAGGACCTTGGGCATAAAGTCACTAATTAAATTTTTTACTCTATTGGTCAACTTTTATAAAATTAGAAAGGTCAACGAAAATTATATCATGACTATAGGTCTCAAATGTGGAGATGCAATCTCATCCCTCCATCACCTTGGAGATTAGGCAAGAAATTATAAAGAGGGAGATAAGTTGTTGGAGAAGAAACTCGATTTGGCACAAGTGATTGGGCTTTCAGCCAAGAAACATGAGGTCAAACTGACAGCAAGAGAAGACAGCGAACAGGTCAAGTTTCAGAGGCAACAAACAGACTCAGTATGGATAGCAAGCAGATTGAGTTTATTTGGGCAGTACAGACCAATAGTCTCAGGGTTGTACAGGCTGAAATTACTGGGGCCATGTTATAGCTCAAACTAGCAGGGGTCCTAAAGGGGCACTTGCTACGTCAAGAGCAACAATGAAGCTAAAGCCGACTGTCACCACAACTAAAGCTTCCTACTCTTTACGGGCTTTCACCAATGGGAGGAGACCCGATATATAGAGAATCACTTATAAAGGATAGATCAACTGAGATGGACATGAAGTGATCTCGAGACCCTTTCCTAGGGGAGACTCAAGAATGGGACTTGCTTGCTTCTAAAGCAAGGTACAAATCTTTCTAGGAAAACGAGATGAGGGTTTAAGGGCTAGGTTTAAGGAGTATGAATAGTAAAGGAACTTCCCAATCCTTATGCAACTTGTATTCCCAGGTGGTTTTTAAAGAGTTGACTTTGACAAGATATGGGACCACACGTAACCAAGTGGACCCAGGTTAGGTCAAGAAGAAGGAATTTAGTAACCAATGATAGACTCGACCTAAATAAGGAGGAGAAGGGGATCAAAGAAGTAATTTTCACCTAAAAAGGTGCAAAATGATCCCTGTGAGGAACTAGCCTAGGGAAATTTAGGGCAAAAACCAATCTCGAGGCTGGGGCTTGGGATATCTCACAACCCCACTGTCGCAATTCCCTCAAATTTGGAGGAGGCCTAGGAGACACAACAACGCAGTAGAGGCCAGGAGATCGAAGTTTTTCTATGGGTGGTTTGTCGGGAAAATGATGCCCTAGAAGCCCTAATGTGGCTAGACCTAGAATAAAGAAGGAGAGGTGAATAAAATTGTTCTTTAAGTGATCACCTTATGGTAGGCCAATGCCTAATCCTTTAGGGAGATTGGAGTCAAGAAGAATATGAGAATGGACTTCATTTCTAGGTCAAGGAGGCTTCAAGGACAACTTCGCTTGTCATTAGGGCAAAGGAGAGTGACCTTAAAAGCTTTTACACTTCATTTAGCAAGGTAAGATGGCTTGTCAAGATAAATTTAGTCATAGAATTATCCCTAGGAGAATTTGTTCAACATACATGGCCCATGCATAAAGAGATGCTATATAGAAACATAATCCCACAATTTTGTAGTAAATGCACGCAGCAATTAGCCCTAGTATAGCAAAAATATCATCATCAATGCATGTGACAAATTAAAAGAAGAAATAGCATTAAAGTTGTACTTACATGTAAAAGAATATATCCAACCATCAATAAACTTTCCAATTAAGAAGCTCTAAGATAAGAAAAGATAACACATACATCAAAATTCATCCATGCTCCAAAATTTTGTCCACCAAGAAGGAATAGCGAAAATCTCAAGAGAGATACAAGTCCAAACCAAGTGATGATGAGAAATGAACTCTCATCATTTGCATTTATACACTCATAATGAGTTCGATTTAGCTACTTGAGCCTACATTAGCCCCTAAAATAAAAGTAATGTGCAAATAACTAACTTTTGGTAGTCCCAAGGGTTAGCTCAGTTGGTCAAAATCAGTGTCTCACCATCGGGAGGTCACAGGGTCCATTCTCCCCGAATCCCTTGGGGTTAGGCCTTGCTAGTGGGCCGCAGGGCTAGATTCCCTTCGGAGTCGATTAGCCCAGATTTTTTCGTGGACATAGTGCCACCCGTTGACCAGGGTGTCCGTGAACCACAGCCAAAAAAAAAAACTAACTTTTGGTGACAAGCCCACCAAACTAGCACATAAACAAAATAACAAGCCTCTCAAGAGGTCAAATGATCAAAAGTACATGTCGTTGAGCTCTCTAAGAGGCTTGATGAAGTCCATAAGTGCCATAATGATTAATAGGACTTCCAAAAGTAATGGAAAAGGGGTTGGCTCCTTGTTCTCCACATAATAAACATGTGGTGTTCCCAATGGGTGTGAGGGCACACAAGTGACTTCATGCGTCTCCAAGCAAGTCGAAGATGCTTGTAGACCATCTGTAAAGGCTCAGATGATGGTGTAAGTGATGCCACATCAGCATACAAACCCTAGATCATCTACCAAGTGCATGGTACAACTGTGGGGTTGGCTGGGCAAAGGTGAACCAGGTGCATCTTCCTCGTCCAATAGGTGAATCTCGAGCAATCTCTAAACATCTCTGGGGATCCATGGAATGTTGTCTACTGTTGTGGAGGCCCATGGCTCTCAACACACACCCTATATGTGCCATTATAGCCCTCTGGAGGGTCAGGACCCCATATAGGGAAACCAAACCTAAAATGGAGACCACTTGCAATCCTACATAAGATCCAATGTGTCCCCCAGCCTTCTAGTGCAAGAAGTCATCAAGGCAATCAAGTACAAGAGTTTACAAACCATGGACAATGGGTGGGGACTTCATAATGGCATGTCCTTCCATAGTGGGCTTTGGCATGAACTAATGTCTCCAAGCTCCAAATGGGGTTAACCAAGTATCCTATTAGATGGTTTCTACTTCTAGAGGTGATAGTATGTCCAAGGTACATCCTTTAAAGGGTGATGGCATGTGATAGAGAGATTAATGGAGTAGGGGATGAAAAGGGGCAGCCCTAGGCCACATGTTGAGGTACAAGGGCAGTTAATAAAAGGGAAGCCCACACGGGGGTATATAATGTATAGGAGGGAGAAATCGTGGTACATGACGTGCCCTGACCTTGATATTTCCACCCTTCTTTATATGCCTTTTGCCTTTTATGATTTTTCTTTAATTGAATGCTTGGGGCTCAAGGGATAAGAGCATGATGTGTGAGATATAGCAGTGGATATCCCCTTTAAGGTAGGGTGGTTCATTGCCCACCAGGGGTTCGGACAATCATGGGTTCCTAAACGATAAAGGAGGCTCATCTAGGGCCTTTAGGAACCAGGGTGATGGCCATGGTGATGGGGTAGAGTTCATGTATTGGCTTTTGCCCACGTGCTAGATGTGTTTGTCCAGGCCATCTTTTGCATTTTGTGATACATCTTCCTGTTGAATGTGGCCAATTATGCTTTTACTTTTCTTTTCAGCTACATCAACCTCTGGGACATCATTCCAGACTCGACCCAAGGTGTGGGCAAGGGGAATGGGCAGGCTAACCCTATGTGGATCCAACGGAGGAATGTGGACCTAGGTGAGAGAAATGATAAATGGGGTTATAATGAGTGGGAGGGGAGTGATATATGTGGATGAGGAAGTGGGACCACGCAACCAAAATCATGGTTTCCCCTGTAGTACCATCCCTAAAACCCAAAGGTCAGTAAAAGAGATCCCACAGGACTAGGGTCCAAGGTTAACATCCAAAAGAGGTCTAGGGGACAAAAGCACAGACCTAGTCCACTCTTTCCGCCAAATCCCCCCATTAATCCATGCCGAGAGGTGTCCATGATAAGCAAACTACAATACTCAATTACCAAATGACAAGTCATACCTTTAGGTTCAAGAGGCGCACCTTCAAACATACGATCATGATAGATGGTAAGGGACCACATGGCTGGCTCAGGTGGCGGAGAAATGGCACAACAAGCTAGTTGGTGGCTGCAAGGGGCTATTGGTTGTCGACTGAGGACCATCTTGGAGATAAAATTTCTCCAAGGGATATCACCCACAAAATGGTGGGTAACATCTGGCTCCATTTAGGACATGATCTCTAAAAGAAGTGGATGAAGCTACTCAAACGAGAGGTCATGAGAACTCCAGCAATCTCTTGGTTACCATAGACCTGTTACTTGCACATATAATAGATGAAAAACACAGGGCAACATGATTTCGCAGCATCTCATGATCGCACATGCTTGGATTAGACCCATAAAATTGACTCATAAAAGTAAAATGCAGTTTTCAAATCTAAATGCGGCTAATCTATCGCGAGAAATATCATATGACATTAGTTCTAATGCAAAATCAACATGCATGCATCTTATTCTACCATGCATATGATACAATATAAAGTGGCCTCGGGCAAGACTCCTTTGGGAGTTGTCTGTTTACGAGGAGGGGAATGGACTCTCCATCGGGGGTCTCTAAGTGGTATGTGTTTATTCCTGCCATATCAATTATCCTGAACGGACCTATCCATAGGTTGTCCCACTTCATGTGCATGTCGAGCTTCTCTCTTCTTTTGTCCCATAGGAGTACAAGATCACCGGGTTTGAAGGCTTTGCACTGGGTGTGCTTAAAAGCAACTTTCATTTTATCATGACTACGGCCAATTTGGTCAAAAGATTTCCTTTTATTCTCATCATTCTCAATTATTTCATCAATACGGGATTATAAAGCATTCTGTTGATCAGGGAAAGCTTTTAGACACTCAAGGATGGGCAACTGCATTTGGATAGGTAGTTTGGCCTCATAACCATAGACTAATTGGAACGGGCTAAAACCAGTGGAAGCCTTTACACTGTTACCCCATAGGGCATACTTAATCTTGCTATCCCAATCCTTCTTATTATTGCCAATAGTCCTTTTGATAGATTTTATGAGGTTTTTATTGCTTGACTCAGCTTGTCCGTTTCCTTGAGGGGTAATAGTTAGAATAATGTGATAGGATTATGCCATACTTGTTACACGGGGATGTCAGAGCCATGGAGTCAAAAGCTTTAGCATTATCAGTGATAATCTTGGCAGGAACACCAAACCTGGTAATAATTTTATCCTCGAGGAAATCCATAACTACCTGTTCAATTGTTTTCTTGGTTGGTGTTGCTTCAACCCACTTGGTGAAATAATCAGTCGTCGTGAGGATCCATCTATGTCCATTACTTGAATTGTCTTTGAATTCACCGATAAAGTTTAAACCCCATTGTTGGATAGGTGCATAGATGGCAACATTTTTCAATGGCATAGCTACAAGGTGTTGCTTTCCAGTGAATAGTTGGCAAGGTTGGCATCATTTTACGAAGTTCAGCGTGTCGATAAAGATGGTTGGCCAGTAATAATCTGCCCTCATGATCTTATGAGTAGTGGTCCAGGCAATATAGTGACCACCGCAAAAACCAACATGGAATTCATTCGTCAACTTCTCAGACTCTTTCTTACTAACGCATCGGAGGATTACCCCATCAGGACTCATCCATCCAAGGCCATCTTCGGTCAAGCAAAACTTAGATGCTTTCAATCTCAAGGCTCTTCTCTTATGATCAACAAGGTGAGGGGCGCCAGACAAATTGCATAAGTAATAGACAATGTATGTGTACCAGTCATCGTTTTCGAGTTCAGTGGATGTGGCGCATAACTGCTCCTCCTCTCCTTCCTTAATGGCTTCGTTGTTACCCTCAGTAAGAATTTCAGCTAAGCCTTGTCCCTTGATGACCTTCTTAAGACAGATATCGAGGTCATACTCTTGGATTTTGGACACCCATTTCCCCTTAGATCCAATTTAATCGGATTGTGATAGTACATCTCTTACGGCGGGGTAAGGGACATATGCATATATTTTGTTATACCCCACATAAGCCCTAAAGTACTTAAGAGATTTGACAAGAGTGTATGCTTGTTTTTCAGTGATAGTGTATCGTTTTTCCGCATCCAGGAGAGGCTTACTCATGAAAGCTACAGGCCTCTCCCTTCCTTCATCATCCTTTTACATGAGGATGCTAGCGATAGTATCCTTAGATGCAAAGGAATATATGATAAAATCCTTAGTGTAGTCGGGGCTAATGAGGATAGGGGCAGAGGCAATTCTTTCCTTGATTTCTTCAAAGGCCCTATTTGTTGCTTGGTTCCATGAGTAAGGAGTATCCTTTTTTAGGAGGTCATTCATGGGTTTGATGATTTCAGCAAAATTTGGTACAAATCTTCTTACGAAGTTTATCTTGCCGAAAAAGGATCTTAGAGCACCTTGGTCTTTAGGAGGGGAAATGTCTTTGATTGCTTGGATTCTCTCAGGGTTAATAATAATCCCATCCTTGGAAATCACGTGCCCCAATAGTTTACCCTTGTCAACACCAAATATCGACTTCTTAGGATTTAGGGAGATGTTGTATTGCCTACATTTCTCAAATACTTTTCTTAGGTGTTTGCAATGATCGTGTCTTTCTTTAGAGGCGACAGTCAAGTCATCTTGATAGATCTCCATGATTTTCCCAATGAGGTCCCTAAAAGAAAAATCCATGGCCCTTTGGAAGGTGGATCGAGCATTAAGGAGACCAAAGGGCATCCTAAGATACATGTATGTTCCCCATGGTGTGGTGAAGGAGGTTTTCAAGCGATCTTCTTCTTTCACAATGACTTGATTATACCCGGAGAAACCATCAAGAAATGACATCATTTGGGATCCCGTTATCCTTTGTAAGAGATTCTCCATATTGGGTAAGGGGTAATTGTCCTTTAGACACACACAGTTGAGATCCCTAAAGTCAATGCACATCCTAATATTACCAGTCTTTTTATGAGTGATCACCAGATTAGAGATCCAAGATGAATGTCGTATAGGAGCAATTATCCCAACATCAACCATTCTTTGTAGTTCATATTTGACCAAAGGGGCAAGTTTGGGGTTTATTCTTTTCAACTTTTGCTTAACAGGTTTCGCATCTTCCTTGAGAGGGATGGTATGTTGGATGACCTCAGGGCTATAGGCTTTCAAATCATCATAGGACCAAGCGAAAATATCCTTGAATTCCCTCAATAATTTTTCGAGCTCATTTCTTTCTGCTTCAGATAAGTTTTCCCCGATTTTGATCATTTAGGAAGAGGTTTCGGATCCAAGATTGAGGTCCAATGTATTAGGTGATTCTTGGTCATCATGCTTAGTGATACTAATGTCATTCCTATCAAAATGTTATTCATTGATTATATCTTTACCTCTCCTATCGGGATCCTCATGGTCTTGAAGAAAATTGCTTATGTCTTGGTCGTCTTCAAAAACAGGCCAATGATCTTCATAGTCAGGGATGGAGGGTCTATGGATTGTGTCAATTATATACTTCCTTCTCTTGGTGATATCACTGCGAATGATTGAGGATGTGGATGCAGCTATGGCTAAGGCATTGGCCATGTCGTTTAAAGTTTAAACATTGATTTAGAGCCTTGAAATGTAGTTCTTTAAAGCCCTTGATCATATGAATGATACTTTCCCTATAAGGCCTCAACTTTTCGTCCTTTGTATCAAAAATTCCCCTTATTTGTGAGACAACTAGGTCAAAATCCCCAATTATGACTAATTGTTGAATTTTCCTTGATTAGACTGCTTCAAGCCCCAATAATAGGGTTATTATTGGTGCAAGTGAATTGGAGTCTTAAAGCAAATAGTAAGTACTCTTTGGAAGGGGACATGGTGACAATGTCAGCCCCCGATCCAGCCTTAGAGTGAGCTCCATCAAAATACATTACCCAAAGCCTAGGGGGAAGGGGGGGTATTGATATGTTCATTTTTTTAAATCCTCCATTCCCCAAGTTTATTATTCTCTTCTTCTAAGTCATTATCAGATTCTTGGGAGGCAGCGATCATTGGGGCAGAGAATTCTTGTCTAGGGATGGACACATAGGAGTTTTCTTTCCAAGGGAGGTATATAGTGGAACTATCTTCACTGATGGACAAGTTTAGATCTTCAATCAATTGTTTTGATAGAATCATCCCCCATGTCAGATCTGTTTCGACTATGACAATGTTTATAGAGAATTCTTTCTCGAGATATGTATGGAGAAAAGCCCTTCTTTCTTCTACCAGCCCACACACCCTAAGTTCTTCATAGTTTAGGATCATCTTGCCCAAGCACTTCCTTGATAAGGTGATTCCGAGTTTTTTCATAATACTCAAGGGCATGATATGGATTGGGCTCCTGGAGTTTAGGATGCAATTTCTCAAGGTGTGTCCGTTTATCCCAAGGGTTACATAGAAAGGGCCAATCATGCTTAGAATCAATCTTAAAGGAATTCTCGTGGCGAGGTCAGGAGGTTCCTTTGCTTTCTTGCTAATTTGTAGCATGTTGATGGAGTTGTGCCTCATGGCTTGGCCAAAGGTCAAACATCATATTTTGAGCTTGGAAGAGACTAGAGGGGTTCTTATTCCTAACATCAAAGATTAACTTTCCTTTGAAGGCATTGAGATAGGCAGCCATAGCTACTTCCTTTGGGGGAGACAGCTCTTGAGGGAGGGAACGGATAATCATGTTGAAACTTTGGTTGAATTCAGCAATGATTTCACCCTCCTTTCTTTCACTAGACAAGAGGCCTTTGTATATTTGGACTACGTCCTTTTTGGGGAACCATCTTCTTTCAAATGTTTGGACAAGTCCCTCCCATGTAGAGATGAAGGATGGGGGAAGATTAAAATACCATTCCTAGCCACTTCCTATCAAGGTTGTGGCAAAGGCAATCATTCGGTTATACTCATTGTACGATTCATCACATGTTCGATACTCAAATTTCATAAGATGCTCTTGGGGGTCTTCTTCCCCTGTGAACATAGGCTTATCAGGATCCTCGAGTATGGAACTAAAGAGAGCCCCAACCATATCAGAGAGATTAAGAGGTCTAAAGAGCTTGTGTTTCCTTCTCAACTTATTGATCCTCTTGTTAAAGAATGGAGTATGGGATTCATCATCTCTTCTTCAATGGTAAGTCATAATCTCAGGGTTTTCCATCTAGGAAAGAGGTTGTGGAGTCGCCAGTGGAATACTTGAATTGTCGTTAATGAATCAATTCCTCAATGATTCACTAGGGAGGTAGACCTGCTTCCTCCCCAGCAACAATGCCAAAATGTTACCGCTCAAACTAGCAGGTGTCCTAAAGGGGCACTTGCAAGGTCAAGAGCAACAATGAAGCTAAAGTCCATTGTCACCATAGCTAAAGCTTTCTACTCTTTACGAGCTTTCACCGATGGGAGGAGATTCGATATATAGAGAATCACTTATGAAGGATAGATCAACTAAGATGGATGTGAAGTGATCTCGAGACCCTTTCCTAGGGGAGACTCAAGAATGAGACTTGCTTACTTCGAAAGCAAAGTACACAGCTTTCTACGAAAAGGGGATGAGGGTTTAAGGTGTATGAATTGTAAAGGAACTTCCCAAACCCTAAAATCCTTATGGAACTTGTACTCCCAAGTGGTTTTTGAAGAGTTGACTTTGATAAGATATGGGACCACACAAGATTAAGTGGACCCAAGTTAGGTCAAGAAGGAAGAGTTTAGTAACCAGTGATAGACTTGACCTAAATAAGGAGGAGAAGGGGATCAAAGAAGTGATTTTCACTTAAAGGTGCAAAATGATCCCTATGAGGAACTAGCCTAGGGAAACATAGGGCAAAAACCAATCTCAAGGCTAGGGCTTGGGATCTCTCACAACTCCACTGTCGGAATTCCCTCAAATTTGGAGGAGGCCTAGGAGACACACCAGCGCAGTAGAGGCCAAGAGATCGAAGTTTTTCTATGGGTTGTTTGTCAGGAAAATGATGCCCTAGGAGCCCTAATGTAGCTAGACCTAGAATAAAGAAAGAGAGGTGAAGAAAAATGGTTCTTTAAGTGATCACCTTATGGTAGACCAATGCCTAATCCTTTGGGGAGTTTGGAGTCAAGAAAAATATGAGAATGGATTTCGTTTCTAGGTCAAGGAGGCTTCAAGGACAACTTCGCTTGTCATTAGGGCAAAGGAGAGTAACCTTAAAAGCTTTTACACTTCGTTTAGCAAGGTAAGATGGCCTGTCAAGATAAATTCAGTCATAAAATTATCCTTAGGAGAATTCGTTCAACATACATGGCCCATGCATAAAGAGATGTTATATAGAAACATAATCCCACAATTTCGTAGTAAATGCATGCAGCGATTAGCCCTAGTATAGCAAAAATTTCATCATTAATGCATGTGACAAAATAAAAGAAGAAATAGCATTAAATTTGTACTTACATGTAAGAGAATATATCCAACCATCAATAAACTTGCCAATTAAGAAGCTCCAAGGTAAGAAAAGATAATCCATACATCAAAATTCATCCATGCTCCAAAATTTCGTCCACCAAGAAGGAATAGCGAAAATCTCAAGAGAGATACAAGTCCAAACCAAGTGATGATGAGAAATGAACTCTCATCATTTGTATTTATACACTCCTAATGAGTTCAATTTAGCTACTTGAGCCTACATTAGCCCCTAAAATAAAAATAATGTGCAAATAACTAACTTTTGGTGACAAACCCACCAAACTAGCTCATAAACTAAATAAAAAAGCCTCTCAAGAGGTCGAATGATCAATAGTACATGTCATTGGGCTCTCTACGAGGCCTGATGAAGTCCATAAGTGTCATAATGATGAATAGGACTTCCAAAAGTAATGGACAAGGGGTTGGCCCCTTGTTCTCCACATAATAAACCTGTGGTGCTCCCAATTGGTGTGAGGGCACACAAGTGACCTCATGGGTCTCCAAGCAAGTCGAAGATGCCTATAGACCATCTGTAAGGGCTCAAATGATGGTGTAAGTGATGCCAAATTAGCATACAAGTCCTAGGTCATCTGCCAAGTGCATGGTACAACTGTGGGGTTGGCTAGCCAAAGGTGACCTAAGTGCATCTTCCTCGCCCAATAGGTGAATCTCGAGCAATCTTTGAACATCTCTGTGTGAAAATTTCTACATTGGAATCCTATTGCAGCAACTGATATTATATCTCCTAATTGTTAATTAATTAACAATTTATCTGCCATGGAAAATATCAAAATAAATACACTGCAACCTTCACAAATAGAATTCTGTGGAAAAATAAAACGTTGGAAGCTGAGAAATGCTAGCACACACATAAAATTAAGACAATTATTTTTGGACAAAAGTCCTCGGAAAAACCCAACTGGTGCAGCAATTGAGGGTTTTATTATTAAGCAACAGTGAGAAATTCTAAGTACAACTGGACGCCGAAATCTAGCAATCCTACAGAGAAAAAATGCTGGAAAAAATATAGTGAGGAATTTTCGTCACCCCACAGGCAAACTCTTGGCACAACTTGCCTTCAGAAATTCAGCCCTCTGACCCTCTGCGCCAGCCTCTACGCTGCTCTGCGTCGTCTATTGGACGTCTAACCTCAAACTAGTCTCTAAAGAAGTCGTTATGCCTTCTGCTGAATGGAAAGATGCTTCTCCGACACTCGAGGACTCCTTCCCGGCCTCTGGAACTGAAAAACGTCTCTCCCTCTCAGTAAATCGATCTTGCCTCTAGAGACTGTTGCGTTGACCCTACATCAGCCGCTCTGTGGCTCTTCTGCCTCTCTCCAAATGCACTTGTTGGATCTAGAATGCCTCCTTCAGCCTCACTCTCTGCCCCTCTCTCACTGCTTCGATCTCTAGCTCTCTCTCTGGCAACTGACTGCTACTACTCTGGAAATCGATCTGCTCAGACATCGAACTGTTTGAGTGTGTTCTCCATCACCACATCGACCTCCTCTTATAATCCTCTATTGGAGCACCAACGGCCAAGACTTAATCAATGGCTAGGATCATCTTTGGATCGATCCGTGTGAGAGTTTCTACATGATTCTCGCCTTGACTTAATTAATAGTGATAAATTAACCATATTCCCTAAGTTTAGACTTAGGAAATATTTAAAAATTGGTTAATAATCTAATTAAGTTATTTCTAGGTAGAATTTCCATAAATGATTTCTGGGTTTTGGGGATCTCATGTATTCTAGCCTCTCTACAAAAGTTTGTGGCTAGAACACATCTGATGCTACAAAAACTAACACTCTGGGGATCCATGGAATGTTGTCTACTATTATGGAGGCCCATGGCTCTCAACACACACCCTACATGTGCCAATGTAGCCCTCTGGAGGGTTAGGACCCGATATAGGGAGACCAAACCCAAAATGGAGACCACTTGCAATCCTGCATAAGATCCAATAAGTCCCCCAGCCTTCCAGTACAACAAGTCATCAAGGCAATCGAGTTAAAGAGTTTACAAACCATGGTCAACAGTTGTCCATAGTGGGCTCTGGCATGTGCTAATGTCTCCAAGCTCCAAATGGGGTTAACCAAGTATCCTATTAGGTGGTTTCTACTTCTAAAGGGGATAGTATGTCCAAGGTACATCCTTTAAAGGGTGGTGGCATGTGATAGAGAGATGAATGTAGTAGGGGATGAAAAGGGGCAGCCTTGGACCACATGCTGGGGTACAAGGGCAGCTAATAAAAGGGAAGCCCACACAGAGGTATATAATGTATAAGAGGGAGCAATCGTGGTACATGAGGTGCCCCGACCTTGATTTTTCCACCCTTCTTTATATGCCTTTTGCCTTTTATGATTTTTCTTTAATTCACTGCTTGGGGCTCAAGGGATAAGAGCATGATGTGTGAGATATAGTAGTGGATAACCCCTTTAAGGTAGGGCGGTTCATTGCCCACTAGGGGTTCGGACAATCATGGGTTCCTAAATGATAAAGGAGGCTCATCTAGGGCCTGTAAGAACCATGGTGATGGAGTAGAGCTCATGTATTGGCTTTTGCCCATGTGCTAAATGTGTTTGTCTCAGCCATCTTTTGCATTTTGTGGTATATCTTCCTGTTGAATGTGGCCAATTATGCTTTTACTTTTCTTTTCAGCTGCATCAACCTCCAGAGCATCATTCCAGACCCAACCCAAGGTGTGGGCAAGGGAAAGGGGTAGGCTAACCCTATGTGGACCCAGTGGAGGAATGTGGACCCAAGTGGGAGAAATGATAAATGGGGCTATAATGAGTGGGAGGGGAGTGATATATGCCGATGAGGGAGCGGGACCACACAACCAAAATTAGTGTTTCCCCTGTAGTACCATCCCTAAAACCCAAAGGTCAATAAAAGAGATCCCACGGAACTAGGGTCCAAGGTTAACATCCAAAAGAGGTCTAGGGAACAAAAGTACAGACCTAGCCCACTCTTTCTGCCAAATCCCCCCATTAATCCATGTCGAGAGGTGTCCATGATAAGCAAGTCATACCTTTAGGTTCAGGAGGCCCACTTTCAAACATACAATCATGACAGATGGGTGAGCGACAACATGGTTGGCTCAGGTGGCGGAGAAATGGCACAACGAGCTAGTTGGTGGCTGCAATGGGTTGTTGGCTGTCGGCTGAGGACCATCTTGGAGAAAAAAATTCTCCTAGGGATATCACCCACAAAATGGTGGGTAACAAGCCATATAGGGAGAAATGATTGGGTTGTACAAATTGTATTTCCTGAAGTCATACAACAGTATTTTTTGGGTCGAATAGGCCACACAAGGTAGATCGTGACAGGGAAATTACTGAGTATTTTTGCTAATGTAAGTTTCTGAAGTGTCCATTTAGTGTAATCAAAATTTCCAAGCTTAGTAGAAGCCCAAACATTGTTGGTTTTCCCCACATTAGGGTTTCCAAGGTAAAACTGTGTCAAAATATTTTTATGTGCTTGGTTTTCTAGTTATTTTATTTATGTTGTGCATGCTAAGTTAGGAACCCACTGTATTTGGTATCATAAAATTCAGACCTTAAAGTTAATTTTTTGTTTTGTTCTGAGTGTAATATTATTGGGCATAAAATTTGACCTAGATTCAAGAAACCTAACAAGTATTAGATTAGTAAGATGAGAGGCTCAGCAATGGGGAGGCAGGTGCGTGAGAGGTGTTTTATAACCTCGAAGAAAAAACTGAAACAAAGTTCGCTTGAGGACTGGGGAAAGCCTCGAACAACCAAGTCGAAGTACTCTCATTGTGGCAAGGCCTGAAGATTAGTATCTCCAAAGGCATTAAGAAATTGATTATTGTTGGTGACTCAATGGTGGTAATTCAAAAATGCATAAGGCTCTCCAAGAACGAGCATCTTATAGACTCTGATCCCTCTCCTTTGATTATAAGGATTATGAATCTACTCATTAAATTAGAGGAATACAATTTTTTTTCATGTTAAAAGGGAAAACAACCATAAGGCAGACCTTCAAGCCAACATGGGCGTGGCTTTAGAACAAGGAGTATTACACATTGATCAAACCATTGTCATGTGTCGTGTACCATAATGGAGGGATTAATTAATTATTAAACCCTTAATGGATTACAGGTGGAATGTTGGAATAACCAAGGATCAACGGATTACTAATCACATTAATACATTGGGGATAGTAAGGAGCTCCTCGGGAGCTGTCGAGGGTAGCTGTGTATCAATGAACAGATGGGCACGTTGGAGAATGGCATCCATGTTGCACGACAAGTGGTCTCATTCCCGTTGGTTATTAAATGGAAGGCAGGTGAAAACATACTCAGTACCACTGTGTATCATTTTGAAGGCAATTTGGCGGTGATAAGGATGGAGGATCGTGCCTTGGTTGAGTTGCAGGCAGGGAAGACATTAAATTTCGATAAGATGGGAGCCTCATTCGAAAAGGAACAAGCGGGGATTTAGAGGAGCTAGGTGGTGCAGCGCAAGCATAGCATTGTTCTTGTGCAGGGAAGGATTGCGAGAAAGATGGCCTCAGCTAGCAACAACGGTAGTGGTAATGGAGCTCAAGAGCAGTGGAAATGTGGCGGAGATGATCGATAACTCAAGCAAGCAAATTGCGAAGGAGATTCAGGAACAAATGACTGTTGTGTTATCCCACCTGTCTGGAATAGGGAAAGATATGGAGCTGCTTCAGAAAGCCATGGAACACCTGAACACTTAAATGATCAACCTGAATTTAAAGTAGAAACGGCCACCGTCGGAGTGCTGAAAGAGGTCTTTGGGTTGTGTGATGCACCCACCCCAATGGCGGAGGAAGATGCAGAAGCAGTGAATCGTGTACCGGAGCCTAATGCTGTGAGGAATGAGGATCTAGGCCAGCCTTCCGAAGTGGCTTAGGAGGACAAAGAATTTGGACGCTGCGGTTAGTTTGTCGTTTTAATTTTCATGTTTTGTCGATAGTAAAGCTCTGTGGTGTTTTCTGGAAAATATATAGTTTAAATGATGCAATGATAGTATATAGAAATAAAAATGGTAACAGTAAGGTCTCTATGAATATTTATCTGCAAAACTCTCAAACAAAGCTTCTCATGAACATAATTGCTACCCGTTTCTTTAAAAAAAATAATAATAAGAGGCTCAGCAATGACACCAACGGATTCTTGTTTTGTCCAGCATATTAGGTTGTAGTTGTTATCTTGAAATCTGAGAAGAGTAATTTGTTGGAGGTTTCCTTTGGCTATATATTGAATCCAACGCAATGTGATCGCTTGAGTTGGGGAATTCAATTGCTGTAATCGCTTGACCTCCTCAAGGTGGAACATAACTATTTTTTGGCTGTCAAGGTGGAACATAACTATTCTTTGGCTGTTGACGGTGCTCTTTGACTGGTTTATATCTGATTTTGACGCTTTCCAAATGCAAAAAGTCATTGAAGCAAGAATTCCTTCAACATTAGGGTCCAACTCTCCTCTCAACTTGCTACGGAACAATATGAGTTCCTTAACTTGCAAAGTTTCACCATACCTTAGTCCGATGCGCAAAGGAGACTTCTTCTCTTCCTTGGACAAAGCTATGATCATCTCTCAGGCACAAGTTCACAACTGCTCTGATATCATGTTAAATTTCAAAGTAGCAATAGATGAAAGAAAGAGTACACACCATGAAGGTATTGAAATTGAATTGTATCATTCCTTTGCAATGTCATCCTAACTAAAGGCACTTAATACAAATTGTGTGCATGTCTTACTTCATCGAGATGATATATGCTGGATATACTCAATAAAGGCATGTCAGATGCTATCGTGGCACTATTGATGGTGCAAGTAGAATACAAAATGGGAATTATTTTAGGATGTGCCCAATTGGAAGAACTGGGCATTTTATCACCTGAAGTAATAAAATAGCGGTACTGTTTCCCCATTTAATGCAAGTAATTTTCGCCTGTAATAGTGGAGATGCATCTCAGTGATGGTAGCCACTCAAAATATAAGTAAACGGAAAACGATACTTACCCTGCACTTGAACTAAAGTATCCATAAAATGGTGTCGATAGTCATCCATCGACCACACCACCTTAAGAAAAATATCGACGAAAATTTCCAAGCTTGGAACTGAATATGGGTTGAACTAGAAAGAACACCCAAGATCACCCATTAACAAGTTCACTGAATTACTCTTGAACCAGGAATCAGAGCTCATTCCATTTAAGGTGGGAAGGGGAAATCACTTACAGTAATTAATTTGGATGGATTAGGAAGCCAGGGCTCCACAAGAGCTGCAGAGTGGATGACGACCTCACATCCATTGCAGGCCTCCAGAAGAGAAGTCAAGTCTGTTACATCTCCATAAGCAGTCTCGACTCCGTTTGGCAGGCTGTCTAAAACACTACTTCGCCGTACAAAGGCTCTGACTGAATGCCCTTCTCTCGACAGTGCATGGCATATTCCTCCTCCCAAGTATCCCGATGCACCCGTTACAAGAACCTTCATTATTCGCAGATGGAATTGCTCCTATGGTTCGGCATTCCCTTTCATTCCACTAAGTAAGACGTCGCCAACAAATTTCATCAATAAAAATATTTCATAGGGTTCGACTTTGAGCATGTGCTATTCAGAGGGTTCGAATTCGCGCATGTGCTTGCGCGCGGGCTTGTTGGTTGAATCTTTCGTTGGAACTTACGGAAACCAAGATTTTCTCATTGATAAAATATTTCAGAGGGTTGGACTCCGAGCATGTGCCAGGGCTTCGGCTTTTCGGTTGAATCTTTCATCCTGAAGTTATGGAAATTAAGGTTTGAAATAATATGATATTTTAACGTTTAAGATATTAAAAATAGTTCATAAGATTACAGGTTTTTTTGCTTTTTATAATTTAATTATTTTTTTATTTAAATTTATGATAAAATGGTCCACTCTTCCAACAATGAAAATAAGTGAATATAGAAAAGAAAAAAATAATAATAATATTAAATTTTTTTTAGCATTGTTTATTTATACATTTATAAAGTAATCGTTCATCAAATATTATTTCCTTATAACAAAGTATAGTTAGTTTAAAAGGTGAATAATTAAATTCTAATTTCTTAAATTATTTATTAATTTAAATTTATTTTAATATCAAATTTTTAATCGTTAAATGTTATAAAATAACATTTTTTTTTAAATACAAACATCTTTTTAAATTTGTGTCCCTTAATATTTCATAAATTTTAAATTTAAATGTAAAAATTATGTATGGTTAATATTGTTGTTGGGAGATCTTAGTAGTGAAGAACACAATTTTGAAATGCGCTCTGAGGCGATTCGACAGTGAAAGACAAAAACCTAGCCGCCATTACACGGACCTGCCATAGCTGCTGCAGGCTTCTCCACTGACGGCCGCACATGATACCAGATGCAGGAGGGGAGAGCTCTGCCTCCCCTCCACAGGACATGCACATATCTGACAACAAGCGAAAGCCTGTGACTCTGCCCTCCGCAGACACAGATCCGGAAACAGAAGAAACCCAGCAAAGGACGCAGAAGGAAAAGCTGCATTCAGCTCAGAATGAAGAGGATACAGAAAACAATGATAAGCATACCAATGCGGATCCACCTAAGACAAAAGCGACCTCAGCCACCTGCATACCAAAAGCGGCAGAATCGATCAAGGTGGATCTGCCAAGCCACCGTATCAACAGAGAAATACAATACATGCAGGACTACGCCCTCATTGGAAAGTTTCTGGGATTCTGGCCCACAGAGAAAGCCTTACAAGGCTGGATAGCCTCAAAATGGAAGCCAAAAGGACAAGTGACGTTGCAGCTTGGCCCAAAGGGCTTCTTCACAGCTATCTTCAACTGTCTCGAAGACAAAACGAAGGTATTCGAAGGCGGCCCGTACTTCTTCAACTCCTCTGGTTTGTATCTAACGGAATGGAAGCCAAGATTCAACCCGGACAAAGAAGACTTTAGCTGGGCCCCTGTATGGATAAGAATGTATTCACTTCCTGTGGAATACTGGAAAGAAGAAACGCTGGCTGACATTGGCAACAAGCTGGGGACCTTCATCAAAGTTGCAACCGAAACAAAAACTCGCAAATATACCTCCTATGCCAGGATCTGCGTCAAGATGCACCTAACCAAGACCCTTGCAGACACGGTAAGTCTCTTTCACGATGACTATGAATGGAAGCAGTCTTTAGATTATGAGCACATCCCTTTTCGATGCAGAAAATGTCATGAACACGGCCATCTCTTCCGTGACTGTCCTTTAAATGTTCAGCCACTGGCTCCTTCCAATGAAGCATCTAAGGACCAAGATGGTTACACCAAAGTCCCCACCCGCCGCCGGCATGCCAAGAAAAACCAAGCTATTCCAGACCTAGGACCCAAGGTGCACCATCAGAACCGTTTCTCTGTCCTAGCCTCACAGGATTCTCCAAAGCATCCCCTCTCTGAAAACCCTGATCAACAGATTCCCAACGAGCCCCTCTCCAACCGCTCCATCACCTTATCATCCTCGGACCCAGCCTCCTCCAAATCCGCAGATATATCCTCATTGGCGAAAATCAAATCTGTCACAGATCTCGAACCCCCATTCCCTTCCAAGGGGAAAATCATTTTGAATGATAATCAAATAGCATCAGATATGGATCTTGATGCAGCGCTAGCCTTGAGTCTTCATGATAATGCAGAGGAAATGGAACCAAACATTCCAATCATTATGGAGGAAGACAGGGTAGATGTAAATCTGGAAGAGTTTGACATCTCTAAGCTTGACATCTCCAAACTGGAGACTGCATGCAAACAAAAAGAGTATGACTCAATCCCCCCCTGGCAAATAGACAAACTTGAAGGAGTTTTGTCGCGAGTACATCACCATAAAAGTCTGGGTATTCAAGGAGGGAGTCACTGGGATGGAAAAAAAATCCTTAAAGAAACAAAGAAACGAGGCAGAAAAACAGACCTTCAGAGAACAATAACAGTTGGGGAAATACTTATGGATTCGGGGCTATTTCCCAAGCTGACAAAGTTCTACAAACCCACAACTCAATCTCCATGAAGCTCATATCCTGGAATGTAAGAGGACTCAACAGTCCCTCTAAACATAGAATGATAAAAAACTTGATTATGCAAGAACAACCAGCAGTAGTCTTTCTCCAAGAAACAAAAGGCAGTAGCACAATGATAGACAAGCTCAGCAACAAAATATGGGCAGGTAGCAGGTCAATATCAGTAGACGCTTCAGGGGCGTCAGGCGGTTTGGCCATTTTATGGAACCCGCAAATTGTTATGTTGGACAATTTCCATGCCACTCTCCATCTCATTCAAGCCACCTTCCATCTCATAGGCACCAACATTCATGGGCACCTCACCAATGTATATTTCCCTCAGTCGATTCAGCAAAAATTGGACCTCCTGGATACGATCTCCCTCCTTAACGCAAATAGACTCTTCCCCTTGTGGATTGGAGGGGGTGATTTCAATATCATAAAATCAATGGAGGAAAAACAAGGGGGCAGAGTCCGGCTCGACAGCGACAGCAATGGCTTCAAGCAATTCATACAGAACAATCAGCTCATGGACATCCCCACCTCCAATGGTATTTTTACTTGGTCCAACAAACGCAAAGGAGCTCACCAAATTGCCTCAAGGCTGGATCGATTTTTAATTTCAGACAATGCGATCCACCTCGGAGGAGACTTTAGCACCTCAATCATTCCTCAAAGCGGCTCGGATCACTGGCCAATTCTGCTTCATTGGTCAAGACCAGGTCATGGCTGCAATCGACCCTTTCGATTTGAAGCCTTTTGGCTCACAAACAGCAAATTAAAGGATGTTGTTACCCAAGCCTGGACATCATATTTACCACCAGCGGGAGCCAAGATGTATCAGTTTCAAGAAAAGTTAAAACATCTGAAACAAGTTCTAAAAAGATGGAATCGCACTCATTTTGGCAACATACAGGAGAGCAGACAAAAGCTGGAGCAGCAAATGAAAGAACTTCAACAAAAATTCATTCTGGAAGGACGCACAGAAGAACAAATTCAACAGGAGCAGAGCCTTTGGAGTCAGATAGAAGAGCGCCATCAACAAGAGGAAATTTTATGGAAGCAAAAATCCCGAATAAGCTGGCTGAAAGAAGGAGAGAAAAACACAAAGTTCTTCCACAAAACTACCATACAAAGGCGCATGCACAACAAAATCACCTTTGTCAATAATCAACAGGGTGATAGAATAGAAGTTCATGAAGAAATGGAAAAAGAATTCACAGGCTACTTCAAGGACATTCTAAAGGAACCTGAAGTCAATCGGGATGAGGCAATCCGAGCCATCACGCAGCACATTCCTAAAATCATCAATGAGGACCACAACAATCAGCTACTCCAACCTGTTACACTGAAGGAAGTAGAAGAAGCCATGGCCCAACTCAAAGATGGCAAAGCTCCAGGGCCAGATGGATTTACAGCCAACTTCTTTCATGAATTCTGGGAGCTCATTAAAGTTGAAGTATGGAATCTAGTGGAAGAATCCCGAAGCATGCACTGGGTCCTCCCTGCCCTCAACTCAACTTTCATAGCCTTGGTACCCAAAGAAGCAGCCTCCAGCAAGCTTGAGAAATACAGACCAATAACGTTATGCAATGTGATATACAAACTCATTTCCAAGGTCATTGCAAACCGACTCAAACCGCTACTCCCAATGCTCATCTCTCCAGAGCAAACGGGGTATGTCGAGGGACGGCAGATCATGGATGGAATAATTCTCTCAAATGAAGTCATACATTCTCTAAAGCTTCTCAAAAAACCAGGTATGCTTCTCAAGCTAGACCTTTCCAAAGCCTTCGACAAACTTAGCTGGAATTATATTCATAAAATGCTCTTAGCTTTTGGTTTTAATGCAACCTGGACCAGATGGATCATGAACCTCATAACTTCTCCAAGTTTTTCTGTCTTACTGAACGGATCTCCCTCACCTCCCTTCAAATCCTCACGAGGCATTAGGCAAGGGGATCCTCTCTCGCCATTTCTCTTCGTTTTAATGGCTGAAGGATTAAGTAGGCTCCTCAAATCAGCAGTTTCCTCCCAAGCTCTCAAAGGATTATCCCTCCACGGCCGCCCTCCCCAGACTCATCAACAATTTGTTGATGACACTCTGCTCTTCGGGCATCCCTCTGTTAAAGAAGCCTCCGTCTTCAAATCTCTTCTAAATATCTTTGCTGAAGCTTCCGGCACATCCATTAATGCTGCAAAATCCCAGCTCTTTTTCTTCAATACTCCCCCCTCCACGCAAAGGAACATTGCCAGAATTCTGGGATTCACAATCTCCCACTTGCCTTCTAAATATCTAGGAGCCCCCCTCTCTGACTCAGCGATCAAACAAGTGTCTTGGAGGTCACTTCTGGACAAACTTGAATCAAAGCTTTCCTCATGGACTTTCAGGGCTCTAAATTTAGCTGGTAGGCTTGTCCTCATTAAATCAGTTCTACAAGCAATGCCGCTCTATCTCTTCTCCATCTTGGCAACTCCAAAAGGGATACTGAAGGCTATCCGCACACTGCAACGCAACTTCCTTTGGGGTTCCACTGCCCTAAATAGGAAATGGGCTCTTGTCAAATGGACAGAGGTTTGCAAGACCAAATCAGAAGGAGGCTTAGGACTTCGGGATCCGCTTCAAAGCAATAACACAATGGGGGCTAGAATATGGTGGAACTGGGTCTCCAAGCCAAACACCCCATGGGCTCAATTATGGCAAGCAAAATATGCCAGGGGTAGCTGTTGGAGCGACCTCATCAGAATTAATCCCACGGCGCAAGGTTCGCTCATCTGGAACAATGCAAAAACGCAAAGCCGCTTCATTCAAGAACACAGCTTTTGGGAAATACACTCAGGGACTGCCGCCAGATTTTGGGAGGACTCTTGGCAACAGCTCCCAAAACTCGCAAATTTGTTCCATAAACCTCTTTGGCAGGCTCATATGAAGCAAGCAGGTATCACCCAGGTATACCAGTTCTGGCAGCCTTCTCCAAATCACGATTTTCAGACATGGAAACCAGCGCAACAATGGCAAATAGATTGGCAGGGAGAAACCTACACAGAAATGGAACAGGAACTCAAAGAAAGGAGAATCCGCTATTCCAATCAGCAGGATAAATTACGATGGGGTTACACAACCAGGGGCACCTTCACCACTAAAGAAGCTCACCATCTGCGATATTCCAATCTCCAAGAGGAGAAAGATCAAATTTGGGAGAAAGTCTGGCACACAGGGCTATGGCCCAAGATTTCCACCTTCATATGGCTATTAAGCAAAAGGCGCATTCTTACTTGGGACAACCTAATAAAAAGAGGATTCATTGGGCCCTCCAGATGCCCAAACTGCAACACTAATAATGAGACAATCAGTCATCTAATGGGAGATTGCCCCCTAGCAAAACAAATATGGAAGAAAGTAGAAAATTGTAATATGAGAGCAATCCCCAGACAGGCGGACGTCACGGAAAATACAAGAAACTGGGCCAAAAATCCGTTCAAATGCCAGATTCTAAACTCTCTGTGGAACATCATTCCCGGCTTCCTGTACTGGACTCTCTGGAAAGAGCGCAACCACCGAATTTTCAACAACTCTTACCGATCCATGGATGATCTCTGGCTCATCCTCAAACAAAATATACAGGAAACCTTGGCCATTCGAATCTGGAATGATACTGATATGCCCGAGACCCCGCAAGAATGCAGAATACTGAAGGAATGGGATCTTGATCTCAAGCCCCTAGTCAAGGTAAAAACCTCCCCTTGCTTCAAATCCGCCTCTCCTTCATCCTGGTCCCCTCCTGCCTTAAACTCCTACAAGATAAACTTCGACGGAGCTGCCAAAGGCAACCCCGGCCCTGCAGGCTTTGGAGGGGTCATAAGAAATCATTCAGGAGATGTGATACTCTTGTATTTTGGCACATTAGGCAAAAACACCAATAACGCCGCAGAGCTGGAAGGACTATGGAAAGGAATATGTTTAGCTTAATAGTATAACCTCTCCCCCCTTGAAGTTGAAGGGGACTCGCTCATACTAGTAGAGGCAGCCAAAAGAATACAAGCTGGAGCCAGAGCTGTCAAGATTGCAAAAAGTTGGAGGTTGCTAAGTCGTCTGGAATCCCTGGAGGAAAAGCTCCTCATTCCCCACAACATAACCTTCCAGCATGTCAGAAGATCAGCAAACCAGGTGGCAGATCGGTTGGCAAATCAAGGAGTGACTCAGTCGATAACTTATTTCTCGGGTGCTCTGGATATGGTTGAAGATGATCAACTTAAGAAAGATTGCATCTCTCTGGTGCAAAAATATCTCCCTCTCCCGGATGCGGGTGTTAATGGAGTTAATGACGCATGTTAATGGAGTTAAGGGGCATGTGGCTCGTCACATGGGCAGCTGTCAACCCGGACGAGCCACGCCACTCCAGGACGCAGGCCCCTTAAATTCGCCGGAGGGTGAAGCATTGGGCTCGAATGATAAGGTACTCGCGGAGGGGAATGTCGCTGGAATGTTCAGTCGACTGCAGGCGCCATTCAATGCGCTGCAACATCCGAGGAATATGGAGGCTATTAAGGTTGAAACCCAAACCACTCTGTCGCAATCCTTCAAGCCATTTGAGTGGGTGTTAGCCTGGTGTAAGGTTTCTCAGGGGAATTCTGGTGTGGGAAGCAATCGTCAGATGTCCAGGGAAAGGCTCAGGATGAGCAGTCGCAGAGGAGGGTCACGGGGTCGTTCTGCCTCTCAGAGGCCTGAGATTTTATCCTCCTCTTCAGTAGAGATCACCTCTGAGCAAAACAGGCCTCCGGGCAGCAATGTAAGAGGCAGCTGGGGCATTCCGGAGTGTGGTCACACGGAACACCCGGCCATTCGTTACAGAATCCCCTGCGCATTTGCAAACAATACTCTTATAGTTTCGGTCACCGTGGAGCATTGCAGCAATACTCGGGGAAGTTTGGAAACTGTGAATGTACCGAGGGTTGATATGGAGACTCCCACTGTCGATTTCAGGCGTCCAATTCAGAAGGATGAGGCCGGCCCTAGTGAACCTGTTCAGAGGAGCTCGCACCAGGAAGAGGAAGACTCGAAAAAGCTCAAGGGTCCTGCAAAGGACGAGCCTCATACCACGGATGAAGATTAACTTTGAAGACGCCATGTCATCGCGGCAAGGAATGAATCTCTCTGACCATTTCATTTTGCTCACTTTGTATGTTTGTCATGCGGTTTATGTTCACAGCGTCGGTCAAAATCACCACAGTGTTAGTCCACGCGTCAGTCTATATGTTCACCGTGTCGAATTATGTATCCACCGTGTCGATTTCTGTATTCACCGTGTCGAATTATGTATCCACCGTGTTGCATCATGTATCCACCGTGTCGGACATGTCAGAAGGAAGGTACACTGGTTTCTATGCAAGTTCTGCTATGACTGTTAATTCATGGAAAATCTCTCTGAAGAAACAGGGCCTCGGCCCAGATGTAATTTTTGCTGTAATTTTGGCATTTTTGTAATATAATTAGCTCAGTTTTAACGAGAAAAAAAAAATATTGTTGTTGGGAAAGAATTAAGTAAACAAATAATTTTATATTGTTTTTTTTTTCAATTAAAGAAATTGTATGGCTTTTGGAGTAATTCTTAGGCATAAATAGTCTTGCTCGAGATTGGACCACGGGATTTGTGGGGACCAAACCTCCACACGTAGTGGTTGGACCAAAATAATTTCATATTGTTATATACAATAAAATTGTTGTATGTATTTTGCCCATAGGGCATAGAGGAGATGATGACAAGATGTTTTGTTAAGGCACTAAGTGGTGAAAATATCACTTGTTTGAAACTTTGTGGGCAGAAATCTAGCCATGCTAAGGGTTGGTGTGGCTCGGACCAGGTGCGATCCCTGGGTGATTTTGACAGCTTAGATGCCCCTAAATTGAGGCTACTCAAGCCATCCCCGGGTGATTTTGACAGCTTAGATGCCCCTAAATTGAGGCTACTCAAGCCATCCCCGGGTGATTTTGACAGCTTAGATGCTCTTAAATCGGGGCTACTCAAGCCATAAGTTAGACGTGCAAGTAATCTCAAAACTAACATAACCTAACAAACAAACAAAAATTATATATCTTATGTTTTATATGTTTTATCATTAGTAAATATTTGACTATAAAATTTAAAATTTTACATATTGTTCACTTTCTAGCATATTCTCATTGTCCTCAATTTCAATGGTTTGTTTTGCATTAGAATTAAATTAATTTCAAGTTTGAAAATAAAGACTATATGATTTATTTATTTTGTAAATTAAAATACTTTTATTCAAGAAATCAGAGTGCGGCATAAACATCTTGGCGACCAGAGGAAGGAAGAACATTTCAACCTTTCTCACTATATAACAGTTGTCTCTAAAAATCGAGCCCAAAAATGTAAATCCCTATCCCACAAGAAACATGGATAACATTTTTTACATTGCTAGATAACACACAATACCCATGATATAACCAGGAGCCAAGGCTCCATCCTTGGCACTATTATCCCAACAAGAGCATATATATTCTATTATGATGTCGTGCCAAGAGGGACACGGCTCCAAACAAAATAAGGATTGAGAGCCATCAAAAAGATTGGTTTTCCTTTACCCGAATCCACGCACCAACCACTTGACTTTGACACTTCACCACTTTGAAGACAAATATCTTCCTCCACGATAGAGACATGAGATTGCATACAAAACTCAAAGACCCACGGTTGCGACATCACTAAGTCGTCATAATCTGTGAACACATAAACTATCCCCAAACTCATTGCATCTAGCAAGGAAGACCCAAAGTTAATCCACCACCTTTCACCCATGTTAATCATTCTCTAAAGAGGAGATGTTGGTAGGAGCCCAAGTATTGGAACTTGGGGGATCTAATTGCTCCCGTCCTTTAGAATCACAGGGTATGTGGCTTTCCACATGCATCAAATGGGTTGTTATATTGTCCACAGAGAACCTCAAATTTCTCAGCATTCTTTTCACATCTTCAATAGAGGCGAAAATATTATATTTCTCCACCTACTTGTCTCTTAACACCAACCCTAGCAATGGTTTCATCTGTGAGTAGAGTGCTAATGAATTCAAGTATTGCGTGCACCTTCCCCCGGTATTACTAGGATCAGGGACCCACTTTGACATGTCTTCTAACAATTTAGAGTATGAGAGGGATTACCTCTCTTCACTTGCTTTTATCTCCAACTCATGAATCTCTTGACGTGTCTTAGGAGGAATGGCATTGAAATAAGATGCCACAGAGTTGTGAGCAAATAGCTTAGCACCATGTTGGCTAGGTTGGGCTCTCTCTCCTCCTCCCCACCTGCTTTTTCCTCTCTACTTGAGCAACAATGTGGAAATCCAAGAGGGTTCTCCTGCTTCCATGAATGGGTTGGTTCTACCTGCAAAAGGGGAAGACATCCAACTCGACTCGACTTTGTTAAGACCCGGGTACCACCAAATTGTTAGGGTTCAAGAGAAATAAATATAGCAAACAAGAATCAAACATTCAAACCATGTACACCATGATTTACCTGGAAAACCCCAATTGGAGAAAAACCAGCCAACAATAGATCTATTATTGTCCTTGGCTAGAACACAACCCGGCCGACCAACAACCTAAGCTTTCACTTCTCAACCATGACTCAATACAATGGAGAATACCCAAGCCTTTTAATGACTTCAACTACATCTAATACCATGAGCCACCAATACAAGGTGCCCAAAACAACAATTGTTAACCATAACTATTGACACAATCTCAATTCCATGATTGTGTCAAGTTTATCTAACAAACCCTCTTTTAAACTTGACTTTAGGTTTTCCTTGGCCAAATCTAGCCAAACTGCCCAAGTGAGCTAGCCACCACTCACTTTCAGGCCCTACCAAGTCATCTTTAGGGTATTTGAGAATTTCACATGTTGTCCTAGCTCAACATGCTTTATCATACCATCACATGTGCCCCCATATCACCTTAAGTGGACATTCAGACCTTACCAATGATTTTTGCCAAGTCATCTTCAAGGTATTTGAGAATTTCACATGTTGTCCTAGCTCAACATGCTTTATCATACCATCACATGTGCCCCCATATCACCTAAGTGGACATTCAGACTTTACCAGTAATTTTTACTCGGGTACACATGCCTTATAAGGTCTTACAGTTGTATGCCTATTTACATGAAAAATTTTGAACTCCATTAATTTTATTTTTTTTTGTGCCTATTTACATGAATTTTTTTGCACTCCATTAATTTTTTTTAGTTGTTATTGCTATCTTTGATTTAAACAAACATTCTCTCACTCCTAATTCTTTTCCACACTAAAATTCAAATATGCTCTTCCTCTTAAAAACTTTTATAATACATATATTTCATTATTGTTTTTTTTTTTTTTTTTGTAAGCTACGGTGTTACCATTTCTATTATATACATCGAAAATAGAGTATACATGCAAAGGCGACCTCAACCTGCCCCGAAGGGAAACCAGGTCTGTTGGTCCCTCAAAAATATTGTCTAGTTCGGTTTACTTATCTATCATCAAAACTTACATCTAACATAAGTCTTACAGTCTTTTATCTGCTATATATTCCTTACTGTCTATAATCAGAAACTTTAACCAGCTATCTTAGACAAAAGAACACTGCAGTTTATATCAGCATGCAAAACCAAAAAGAATAACTGAGCATACTCTTCAGTCTGCCTTGGTCTCTTGCTTGGGCTCCTCCTCTCGCTTCGCCTTTATCAGGTCCTTCAGCATACCTCTGATTTCTTCTAATTTGATGTCTTGGTTCCGGGTCATAAACTGCAGGCTGGTCATCTCTTTCTTCATGTCCGGCATCCCTTGAGCAATCTCTGTCATCTCAACAACAACTTGCTCCATGGCCCTGGCAAGCAGGTGCTTCATTACCCAGTACATATGAAGTGCTTGCTTGTACAGCGTAAGTCTCCCTCGCGTGTTCCCAGGGTCTGGTAGCAGGGTGTCCCATTCTTCCATTTCGGGGTCCGAGGGTTCTTCCAGCACTCCTTTCTCCATCGCATCGATGATTCTCCTAACGTCTGCGTTGGTTTCCTTACTATAGGCTGCCTCCGCTTCCCGAGCTGCCTGCCCGATTGAGCGTTGTCCCCTCCTCTGTTGTTCGTAAACTGGAGTCTCATTTCCAACACAGTTTTCTTGCCTCGTTCTCCTTCGCCCTTTGCGTCTTCCTCTTTTAATCGGCCTTCCCCTGCTGCTATTTCTACTGCTCTGCCCGACTTCAAAGGTTACTCTCACCTCGCCCTCCGCCTTTCCTATCTCCATATCTTTATCTTCGGAGCTATCAGTCGCCACCTTCAGTTGTTCCTGCTCTCTCCCAGGATACTTCCCTGCACCCTCCACCTCCTGCTTTACCCTTCTCCCTCCCTCCATCCTAATACTTATGTTGCGCCTGAGTCTTTGGTTTACGTCTCTCTGCCAGACCGATTCTTCCCTCCCTTCCTTCTTTGCCTTGTGTTTGTTTGTCATTCCGCCTGCGTTACTCCTTAAATGAATTTCGCCACCTAGCATATGAGGCTGTAGATGATCGTCGCCGGGTCTTATTCCTGTTCTTGCCATAATTTGTTTCGCTTCATTCCTTGGTATGTGCACTGCTCCACCGCCCTTCACCTTAGCTCGATTAATTATTTCCATTCTGAATGACGTCTGCCAACCACCTTCCCATCCCATCAGTGCCCTGCAGTGTCCGTAGTTCACCACCCCGATCGGGGCCATTATTGTTGCTTTGATTTCACCCTACTTTACCCATAATATGAAACATTTCAAAAACATCACCTACCAAATGGTATCCATGATATCTCATTTAAGCACTCTATCAATAACCAACACCGAGAATTGCTCTATTTATGGACCTACACACCATGGTTCCGTACTGTCCATCTTTATTAAAATTTACAAACTCTCATACAATTTAAATTTTTTTAATTTTTTTTATTCTTATCAACCCATTTGGCTATTTAGCTCTCAGTTATTTGAAAAAGCATTCTCCACGTGTATGTGATAAAAAAAGACAATTAACAATTCCCTTCAAAGATATGCTTCAAAACGGAATTGAATTGGATGTCTTTCGTGTAACGTTTGGCAAAACTCAACCACACATATCACCAAACCCCATTTTCCATTATTTCTTAAAATAACGAAATCTCTTATGAACCTCATACACTTCTATTTTTAAGAAAATAGTTCTCATCCTTAAAGTCAAAGTAAAACATATCTCTCCCGTCTAAGGTCAAAGTAGGGCTACAATTCGAAATCTCCTTCAGAATTTCTTCGTTACAAGAAATGACTCGCAGGGCTGGAATTCCAAATCTCCTTGAAATCCAAATTCATTACAAGAAATTAGGACAGTTCTGCTTACACCTATGGGCTCTCGATACTGACAGGAACACGGATTTTGGGTGGCGCAGTTAAACATTGAGAGCTCTATTGTAGCGTATGGTTTAAATACCAGTTCATGACCACTGGTGAGTGAGAAACCACGTAAAATTCCAGCTGATGGTTCACAGTTACAAGAAAGATAGAACACCCAAGGAATCACATAATTGTATATGGTCAAACGATCCTCTACCCAGTGCTGCTAGTCTCATTTTTGCTGTCTCCGACGTCATCTCAGATCCCTTGTAATTTACCATAGAGGATGCAGCCATTTGCAGGCGAGGTTGTTTCAGCGTCAGTTTTAGGAACATATTCCTTCATGAGAACGAGTAGTTCTCCAATGGTGTGAACATTTCAGGGAGGCATGAACAGGCGGGCAAGCAGAGCACAGGGTTTCGTGAGCACAGAGCAGTGACAGGCAGCGTGAAAAAGGTTTCGTGAGCACAATGGACAGATAGCATGAGCAGGGTTTCGTGAACACAGAACAGTGAGGCAGTTAACTTCTAAATAAGTAAATGTTCATAACATGGAAAACGCTTAGAAGAGCCAAAGAGTAAAGAGCAAGGAAATTTCAGAGTTTGTGGAAACAAATCATTTGGGTCAAATCAAAATTGCTTCAACAGAAAAAACAGGAAGGTGGATTTGGGTAAAAGCAAAGCAATATGAGGGTATTTTAAGGCGTAGGATTGCTTGCTTTAAATGGGGACAAATGAAAAGAAAACCGATCAAGATCAAGAAAAAGAAAAAGAAAATAAATAAGAGAAACAAAAATAAAGAAGAATCAATCATTTACAGTGCCACATCTACACCTCTTACTTGGTCATCAGATCTATATGTCCAAGAACTGATGAAGGTCAGAACAAGGTTGGAGATTTTGGAAGCCAGAGAACATGAAAGAGACCGCAAAATTTCAGAGATCACAGTTGCAAACCAATGTCTAATGGAAGGTAATAGAATTTTAAAATAACATGTAACAATGTTACAAGAGGCTCTAGAGACAAGAAAACAAGAATGGCAAAACATGAAAAAAGTAATAACAACAAACAGAGATGTGATAATTTCTAAACAAACTCAGGTAGATACACAAGTATCTCAGCAAACGGACATTTCCAAAGAGAAGGCAAAAATGAACAGTGGGAAAGATAGTCCAAAAGAAATCAAAGCTAGAGTTGAAGATGTTAATGGTTACATAAGGACAAAGGAAGAAGAAGATGTAAGTGATCGCAGAGCACAGGAAATAGAACAAAAAGAAAGACAGGACAAAAAAACAAACTTTATTATCAAGGGAATAAGAGATTATGGGAAGAATGAAAGTACTTTCAATTTGGCAAAAGACTTTCTGAAAGAGAAACTACATTGGAAAGGGCAAATTTTCCAAGCAAGAAGGGTTTGGGAGGATAAGTGAAGAGAGGCCTCAACCCATAAAATTCACCATGGAAAGCATACAAGAAAAATGACAACTTTTGGGCAAAAAGAAACTCTTTAGAGGCTCATATTTCTTCCTCGATGAAGATTTAACCAAAATACAACAAGAGGAGAGAAGGGATGAAGTGGAGAAAATTAGAACAACAAGAACTGAAGGGAAAAGGGCATGGTTGTACAATGGGAAAACCATTATTGCAGTGTTTGGGCCTCCGGGCAAATCAGGGCAGCAAGCTGACAAAGAAAAAATAGAGAATTCAATAATAGAGACAAAAACATTAAGAGAAACATGGACAAAAAGGGGTGAAGACTCAAATTTGAGTCTTATGTGCCAAAATGCGTAGCAGTCAAATCCTACCTAGGTCTACCTAAGTTTAGTTTGTTGGAATTGTAGAGGTTACCCTTGGAGGAGGGGACCTAGGTTAGGGCCTAACGCAGAAGGTAGAGACATAATTTGTCTCACGGAAACTCATGAGCATGATGGTTGCAAAAATCTTGTGTTTGACGGTTCTTTGAAGTTGGCAGTTTGGAACAAGGTAGCAGAAAATGGCAAAGGGTATCGGGGAATACTAGTTTTAGTGAAAGAAAAAAAAGGTTGTCACATTCAGTTAATTAAAGAAGATGCAATAAACAATATTCATGGTTGAAAATATCAGAGAATGAGAATCACATAAGAATTGAAGCATGCTATTTTGCCCCTCAAGTCTCAAAAACTTACAAAAATAAGGGGCTTGACAGCAAGGATCCATATGCAGCTTTAAAACAAGATATTGTCGTGTACTCTCAGCAGGGAGAAGTTCTTTTAGTGGGAGATTTCAATGCTAGAACAACAAATAATCAAGCTAGCATCCTTTGTTGCAAAGAGGATAACAATCATATTTGCTCACTGAAGAGGAGAATCCCCAATGGGTGAGGTGTTCAGAAGATGACAAAGTTAGCAATCATTTTGGAGATGAGTCGCTTACACTGTGTGGGGCTTTCAACTTAATTATTTGCAATGGTCTAGATAGATGGAAAAGGTCTGGGAACTTCACTTGCAACACAAACAATGGGGCAAGTGTTGTTGACTATGTGATGTATTCACAAAGTTTAATAGAAAAGATAGATGAAGTTAGTATTGGAGAGCATATTTGGGACTTAGAATCAGACCACAACCCAATTTTTATAAGGTTATCATGGTTAGAAGAAAGGCAACATAAGAGGAAAACCCAATGCTCTCAACAATCACTATCAAGGGGCAAAATTCTGCTAACACAAGAAAATGGTACTATCTTCAAGACAATGTTAGAGAGATTAATTCAGAAGGAGAAAACTAGTTTCAAACGCTTCAGCGGCCATGAGTTAACAAATATAATCCAAAGTGCACTTGAGAAGTGCAAAAGAGCAAAAAATAGGTAATCAGAATCAAATTGCTTTCCTGTAAATGCTTGGTTTGATGAGGAATGCAAAATGGCAAGGAGAACCTTGAAAAAGGTAGGAAAAGAGAAGATGAATGTAAAGTTATATAAGCAGATACTAAAAAGGAAAAAAGATGAGTTCATGCAAACAAGGAGAGAAGAGTTAATATATTTAAGCAAGAATAATCCAAAGATTTTCTGGCAAGAACTGCAACTAATGAAGAAGCAAATTGGAAATAATATTACAGTCAATCAATGGTTTAAATATGTAAGGCAACTCTATGAGAAAGAATATGAGGCGGAGTCCCCTCTAAGATCAACACAAATTTAAAGCCCTTCACATTACAAGAGGTGGAGAATGGAATTAAGAAGCTGAAAACAGGAAAGGCAAAGGACTTGGTTGAACTTCAAGCAGAGTATCTAAAATGGGGAATGAACACTCTTGCACCGCACATCATGAAAATATTCAACAACATCATTCAGCAAGGATTCCCAAGAGACTAGACAACTAGCCTAGCAATACCCCTTTTTAAAAGTGGAGACATTAATAATCCATCCAACTATAGAACAATTATGATCAATCCTTTGTTTGCAAAGCTTTTCGACAGCATGGTAGAAGACAGAATTGGCAAGTGGGCAGAAGTAAAACAAAAGAGGGAAAGAGGACAAGCGGGTTTTAGGCCGAAACATTCTACAGTGGATCATGGCATCACATTGAGACACATTGTTGAAAAGGTTTGGGAGGACAAAGAAGAAATATTTTGCTGCTTTGTTGACTTCAAAAAAGCATTTGAAGCAGTCCATAGGGATAAGTTGTGGCATAGAATGGAAGAACTTGAAATTCATGTGCATTATAGTGCCATTTTCCATAGACTTTATGAAGAAGTGAAAGTCAAAATTAGAATCTCAGCAGGTATTTCAGAAAGCTTTAAAAGTGACATTGGAGTCAAGCAAGGTTGCCCTCTATCCCCCACTCTTTTTGGTCTATATATTGATAAATTGGAAGAGTGGCTAAATCTGCAAGGTAGAGATGGTGTTCGGTTGGGGGAGTTTGTGATAAAGCTTCTTTTATATGCTAATGATATTGTATTGATTTCTAAATTGACCCATGGATTGCAAATGCACTTATATGCCCTTGAGCATTTTTGTATAGCGGTGGAGATGCAAGTCAATACTAGCAAGACCAAAATAATGATCTTTTCTAATAAAAGGAAGTATAGCCAACATACTTTATTCTTTGAAGATAACATTCTTGAAGAAGTAAATGAGTACAAGTACCTTGGGATTGATTTCAACAACAAACTCAATTGGGAGGATTGCAGAAAGAAGAGAATTTTAGAAGGGTGGAAAGCATTATATGCTCTTCAAAATAGATGTAGAGAGGCAGAGTTATGGGATTGGAAAATGATTAAAGTGCTTTTTCGACTCCTAGTTTGTCCAGTGATGCTATATGGGTGTGAATTGTGGGCTAGCAGCACTCCCATCTCAAAATGGAAACAAATTGAGAAAATCCAAAAATACTTGATCATGAGCAAGTTCAAAATAAAAAGTTCGATACCTTATGAGATAATGTTGAGTGAAACAAGAGCAACTTCCATTGAAGCAATTGCTATGGTGTGGCTCATAAGGTGCCTAAAAAGAATTGAACAAATGAGAGTAGGTAGATGGCCTAATGTTATCTTCAATGAAGGCATCAGTGAAAGAAAGAAAACGTGGATGAAACAAAACTACACATGGATGAAAAAATGGAATATCTACCTCAATGCATGTCCCACAAATAGCAAGGAGCTAAAGGATTTTGTTATGGAGAAGTTTCATAAAAAGGTATGGGGAAAAGAGTTGGGTAGAAAGAATAAACATTACATTGAGGAATTCAACCCTATGTGTGATTTACAACAAAAAGAGTTCATTGGAGCTAGCATTTCATGGAGGGCAAAGGTTCTTATTGCTCAATTAAGGACCATTTCACATCAACTTCGGTGTGAAATGGGACAGTGGAAAAGGCCTAAAGAAGCTTGGGAAGAAAGGGTGTGTACATTTTGCACGTCTAGCGCTGTGGAATCGGAAAAACATTTCATTTTGGAATGTGATGCATTCAAAGGCATCAGAGAAAGTTATGAGAACATGTTAGCATCAGTTTCTTGGCATTGTCTTTTTAGTGAGGGGATTGTTGGAAGGTTGGGTCAGCTCATCATCAATTTGAATCGGAAAAGGACTGAATTGCAAAGAGCGAAAAACAGGGAACTAATGGTCTCATACACTATTTTTAGTCTCGTGGACCTTAAAATATCATTTCATTTCTATGAACAACGCCTCTCTCATTCACTGGACGTTGCACCGAAGACACTAGCTTTATAGATCCGGTGGTTTGTATGTGCTCCATTGGGTCGCATTGGCTTCCATTGGGTTGCATTGGCTTGCATTTGTATTCTTCGACCATCCAGGCGGTTCCAAAGGTTTATGTTGTGCATTTTACATCTATAGCTTTGTTTATTTATATACTGGTAGTCTCACAATGTTGATGTTGATTCTCCATTTTTATTTTCAAAAAAAAAAAAACTACGACATAGTGCTTATTCCTTCACAGGGAGTTGCGTTTTATTCTCAAAGCCCCGAAATTTTGCATGGCTGGAAAATTCCAGAACGAATGGGATCTCGTCAAGCCCATGCTCTTGTGTCATTCTCGTCATCGAACCATTTCTCAACTGGCCTGCTGGTTTGTGCAACGAGTCATTGCTTCAACAAGCGCGACTGGTTTGTGCAACTAAGTCCATTTTCGGGGACACTTCATCCATGTGCAACTAAGTCCATTTTCGGGGACACTTCATCCATGGGAACAATTTCATGAGAAATAACATTCAACACTTTTATGATTTTCTCACCATGTTCTGATACCACAAACATAACAAATATTCAAACCATGTAAATTATGATTTACGAGGAAAATTCCAATTGGGGAAAAACCAGCTAACAATAGATCTATTATTGTCTTTGGCTAAAACACAACCATGCCCACCAACAACTTGAACTTTCACCGCTCAACCATGACTCAATACAATGGAAAATACCCAAGCCTTTTAACAACTTCAACTACATCTAATACCATATTCCACGAGCCACCAATACAAGGTGCTCAAAACCACAACTATTAAAACAATGTAAACTTTGAAACGGGAACTGACACTGTTACCCGTTTCGTAGAGATAGCAAAAAAGTGACCTGATTTTGAAAAGGGGTGATGCAAAACACACATGTTTTTTTTAGAGCATAGTTTTTGGCACTTTAACTTTTTTATGTACATTACGTTTTAGAATGGTAGTGATTTTCATGCTGATTTAAAAAAGTGGGTATTTTGCATCAGACCCTTTTTTTAAAAGACCTATTTTTTGACTTTAAATTTTCTAATGTATGAAATGTAAATAATTATTTTGTAAATTTAAAATTTTTTGAAGTGGTCGTTTTCTTCATATTTTCTTGTTTTTTATTTTTATTTTAATTTTTTTGTAGTGAGGTTTTTATTGTTTTGCATTTTTAAATTAGAAGGTCGATATTTTGAATTTTCGATATTCTACATATTTATACATCCTTAATTAATTTTTCAATCTACATGAAATAATTGTTTCTAAAAAACAATATTTTTTAACAATGGACATAAAAATAACCATTTTTAACATAAATATAACTAAAAAACTACACGTTTTGATAATTTTTTGCTAGAATTGACATGTCAAAATCATAATTTTTATACGAAAATTTTAACTAAAAATGGTTAAATAATAGTTTTTTTATGAATTTCATGTAAAAAAAATAATAATAATCACTTTTTTTTTCAAAAAATAATGATTAAATAATTCTTCAGGTTCTGTCGCATTGTTCTAAGTGGAAATCACCAAAAAATGAACAAATTAAATTAATGCCATTGAAATTCAAGAGCCCAAAGATTTTCAGGTTCTGTAAACATCCTACCTCTGGTCAAGTCTTGGTGCTATGAACATCACAACTTCGTATTGACCCTTTTAACTGGCAAACAGTTTCAGGCCATGGCCTTGATCCTTTAAAAACATAATATTATTTCCTTTAATGTAATAGGTTGGGCATTTAAATATAAGGTGCTCTTTTGTTTCAAATGTTAGATATAAAAACCGTAATTGTTTTTATCTTTATAGATGTCTGCTTTGCCTTGACTTGTAGTTGATGTGATCTATTGAATTAAAAAAATATCGACTCCACTAATTTTGCTCTCTTGATGAAGTTTACATGATATTGATCATAGTGTTTTTACCATTGCATATAAGATCCAAATTCTTGTTTTTGTGGTTCTAGAGAAACATGTAGACAAATATTGGAGAATATGAGATTATTGCCTTATTTTAATAGATTCATTAAAAATCATTTTTATTCATTTTGTAGTGTATTTACATGTAAAAAGTCTCATTATTATTTTATCTAACAGGAGGAAGTTTGAATATGGTGGATTCATCAGCGAATAGCCCAAGGCGAATGCTTTTTTTATCTAGGGAAAGAGCATTTGTATCCATATTGGATGATGAAAAAGAAGGTAGATTTGCTTTATCAAACAAACAAGGTGCAAAGCTTTTGGAGGTTTTATGGATTTGTGGGCTCTATCTCGACCATTGTGGCTGCAGGTGAACCAACTTGCTTAGAAATACTTCTTAAGAGGATTTATGAGTCACTCATTTAGTCACAATTCATAGTTCATTAGTTGAACATTTTAAAATAGAAATAACACCCATTACAAATGAATTGTTTTTAGATTAAAAACTCTTACGTAGATATCTTATTATTTAATTTCGTATGCGTATAGGATAGAAGAGTAAGTTAGCCCTATCGAATGCTTGTTGTTGTTGGAAAATGTAACTAGATTCGGTCTTCATAATTGTACTTGAAGTTAAAATGTAATATATTTGCCAAAAGAAAAGCAAAAATAATTTTTATTATTTTTGAATTGGCTTATTAAAGCATGGGTTTCATGCTTGGGTCAAATGTATAGATCAAGCTTCCATTGTAGGCTTTAAAATATTTGTCAAAGTCAATTTGTTTATTGATTAAAAGACTCCTTCATCATCAAGTCAGCCTCCTCAACGACTCCTTCAAGTTGGCCTCAAAGAAACAGTCATAAAATGATTCAAGTCAGCCTACAATAAAGACACATCTTTTCATGGTTCATGTTGGCGGCTCATTTAGTATGGTCATACCACTATATATACAAGCCTGTGATTTTCGCATAACACAATCTCAAGTTTGGATTTCAGAGTGCCTACTTTCGGTGATTACATAGAAGTTCAAACATAACTTCAGAGACATAATTCGGGTGATAAGTTCGGATATCACAATATGATGACTTCAATTTGGTGCTACTTCAGAAGGAGAGGCTCGTTACATACATAAACTCGTAGTACTATGACTTCAATTCGGTGCTATTATAGTGATGCTCTCACAGTTTCTCGGTGCTATTATAATGATGCTATTACAGTAGATAAAGGGGCTTAGATTGTTTGTAGAGGTGTTCTCCCACCCAAATTTCAATTAATGATATTGAATTTTCTTCCCTTTAATTTCCCAAACTACACGGAATAGACTTTCTCTGTCGATGAATTTTCTCCGTATCGCTGGCCAATTTCTTTAAATCACACGGCGTTCCCCAGCCCAAACCAATACACACGGTATTGAATTTTCATCCCTTTAATTTCTCATTCTAGACAGAATAGGCTTTCTTTATTGATGACTTTTTTCCGTATTGCTTTCATTACTTGGATACTAACACTGAACTGTGTATACATAATATCGATATTGCTTTCTTCATGTTACTCACAATAATATAAAGGTGGTCAATAACCGATGATTATTAAAGTCGACCTCGAGTTAGTGCTCTCAACCAGTGCAAAGGTATAAATTATGTATTTGGTGCATTGGATGGCCTCCGAAACATTCATGAAAAACATGGCTCTCTATTTACCATGTTAACTCAAGATCAGTTAACAATCAAAGAGAATTCATCGCAGAGGATAAGCACAATACCAAGATCATATCACAAGCTCATGATGAGGACGCAATAAATTTATCACACTTTGCCGATAAAGAGTAGTGAGATGCAGGTTCAAATACATCTGAAATGGAGTTCGGATGTCACAAATTAAGCTCTCGATGATGAAACAAAAGTTTGGATTTAAGAGAACAAGTCGTCGGTGCTATAACAGAGATTAGAAGTTCAGAGAGGGCAGAGGGTTCGATATCATTACTTGGATAGGATATCTATGCTTCCACAGTTCGATATATGTATACACAGTTCCATACTATTACCTTCACTCCATATACATTAAAGTGAAAAACTCATACCATAATTTCAGTGATAATAGTGATTGGGGCGATTCTGAGAATCGCCCCACGACCCGCCGTATCTGAGAATCACTATTATAAGTCAGGTAGTCACCACTTCACATTTACTTGTACACGAAATGGTAGAACAAATATAATGCATCAATAAATAAATAAAAAGGTGTATAGTTATCCACGAAGAACTTTGTTGCTAAGGCATTGAGCAGCGGAAGTGGTATGGTGTCGTTCAATAGATGGGTACCTATTCAAAGAAATATTGATAAAGTATTTTAAATTAACTTTAATGTCAGGTATGCTTGTCAAGTTTTCCTGCTCTTCATGTTACTCACAATAATATAAAGGTGGTCAATAACAGATGATTATTAAAGGCGGACTGGAGTTAGTGCTCTCAACCAGTTCAAAGTTATAAATTATGTATTTGGTGCATTGGATGGCCTCCGAAACATTCATGAAAAACATGGCTCTCTATTTACCATGTTAACTCAAGATCAGTTCACAATCAAAGAGAATTCATCGCAGAGGATAAGCACAATACCAAGATCATATCACAAGCTCATGATGAGGACGCAATAAATTTATCGCACAATACCAAGATCATATCACAAGCTCATGATGAGGACGTAATAAATTTATCACACTTTGCCGATAAAGAGTAGTAAGATGCAGGTTCAAATACATCTGAAATGGAGTTCGGATGTCACAAATTAAGCTCTCGATGATGAAACAAAAGTTTGGATTTAAGAGAACAAGTCGTCGATGCTATAACATAGATTAGAAGTTTAGAGAGGGCAGAGGGTTCGATATCATTACTTGGATAGGATATCTATGCTTCCACAGTTCGATATATGTATACACAGTTCCATACTATTACCTTCACTCCATATACATTAAAGTGAAAAACTCATACCATAATTTCAGTGATAATAGTGATTGGGGCGATTCTCAGAATCGCCCCACCACCCGCCGTATCTGAGAATCACTATTATAAGTCAGGTAGTCACCACTTCACATTTACCTGTACACGAAATGGTAGAACAAATATAATGCATCAATAAAAAAAAAGAAGTGTATAGTTATCCACGAAGAACTTTGTTGCTAAGGCATTGAGCAGCGGAAGTGGTATGGTATCGTTCAATAGATGGGTACCTATTCAAAGAAATATTGATAAAGTATTTTAAATTATCTTTAATGTCAGGTATGCTTGTCAAGTTTTCATGCTCTTCATGTTACTCACAATAATATAAAGGTGGTCAATAACGAATGATTATTAAAGGCGGCTTGGAGTTAGTGCCGTCAACCAGTTCAAAGGTATAAATTATGTATTTGGTGCATTGGATGGCCTCCGAAACATTCATGAAAAACATGGCTCTCTATTTACCATGTTAACTCAAGATCAGTTAACAATCAAAGAGAATTCATCGCAGAGGATAAGCACAATACCAAGATCATATCACAAGCTCAGGATGAGGACACAATAAATTTATCGCACAATACCAAGATCATATCACAAGCTCATGATGAGGACGCAATAAATTTATCACACTTTGCCGATAAAGAGTAGTGAGGTGCAGGTTCAAATACATCTGAAATGGAGTTCGGATGTCACAAATTAAGCTCTCGATGATGAAACAAAAGTTTGGATTTAAGAGAACAAGTCGTCGGTGCTATAACAGAGATTAGAAGTTCAGAGAGGGCAGAGGGTTCGATATCATTACTTGGATAGGATATCTATGCTTCCACAGTTCGATATATGTATACACAGTTCCATACTATTACCTTCACTCCATATACATTAAAGTGAAAAACTCATACCATAATTTCAGTGATAATAGTGATAGGGGCGATTCTGAGAATCGTCGGGTGGTGGGGCGATTCTGAGAATCGCCCCACCACCCGCCGTATCTAAGAATCACTATTATAAGTCAGGTAGTCACCACTTCACATTTACCTGTACACGGAATGGTAGAACAAATATAATGCATCAATAAAAATAAAAAAAAGTGTATAGTTATCCACGAAGAACTTTGTTGCTAAGGCATTGAGCAACGGAAGTGGTATGGTATCGTTCAATAGATGGGTACCTATTCAAAGAAATATTGATAAAGTATTTGTCAAAGTCAATTTGTTTATTGATTAAAAGACTCCTTCATCATCAAGTCAGCCTCCTCAATGACTCCTTCAAGTTGGCCTCAAAGAAACAGTCATAAAATGATTCGAGTCAGCCTATAATAAAGACACATCTTTTCATGGTTCATGTTGGCGGCTCATTTAGTATGGTCATACCACTATATATACAAGCCTGTGATTTTCGCATAACACAATCTCAAGTTTGGATTTCAGAGTGCCTACTTTCGGTGATTACATAGAAGTTCAAACATAACTTCAGAGACATAATTCGGGTGATAAGTTCGGATATCACAATATGATGACTTCAATTTGGTGCTACTTCAGAAGGAGAGGCTCGTTACATACATAAACTCGTAGTACTATGACTTCAATTCGGTGCTATTACAGTGATGCTCTCACAGTTTCTCGGTGCTATTATAATGATGCTATTACAGTAGATAAAGGAGCTTAGATTGTTTGTAGAGGTGTTCTCCCACCCAAATTTCAATTAATGATATTGAATTTTCTTCCCTTTAATTTCCCAAACTACACGGAATAGACTTTCTCTATCGATGAATTTTCTCCGTATTGCTGGCCAATTTCTTTAAATCACATGGCGTTCCCCAGCCCAAACCAATACACACGGTATTGAATTTTCATCCCTTTAATTTCTCATTCTAGACAGAATAGGCTTTCCGTATTGCTTTCATTACTTGGATACTAACACTGAACTGTGTATACATAATATCGATATTGCTTTCTTCATGTTACTCACAATAATATAAAGGTGGTCAATAACCGATGATTATTAAAGTCGGCCTGGAGTTAGTGCTCTCAACCAGTGCAAAGGTATAAATTATGTATTTGGTGCATTGGATGGCCTCCGAAACATTCATGAAAAACATGGCTCTCTATTTACCATGTTAACTCAAGATCAGTTAACAATCAAAGAGAATTCATCGCAGAGGATAAGCACAATACCAAGATCATATCACAAGCTCATGATGAGGACGCAATAAATTTATCGCACAATACCAAGATCATATCACAAGCTCATGATGAGGACGCAATAAATTTATCACACTTTGTCGATAAAGAGTAGTGAGATGCAGGTTCAAATACATCTGAAATGGAGTTCGGATGTCACAAATTAAGCTCTCGATGATGAAACAAAAGTTTGGATTTAAGAGAACAAGTCGTCGGTGCTATAACAAAGATTAGAAGTTCAGAGAGGGCAGAGGGTTCGATATCATTACTTGGATAGGATATCTATGCTTCCACAGTTCGATATATGTATACACAGTTCCATACTATTACCTTCACTCCATATACATTAAAGTGAAAAACTCATACCATAATTTCAATGATAATAGTGATTGGGGCGATTCTGAGAATCGTCGGGTGGTGGGGCGATTCTGAGAATCGCCCCACCACCCGCCGTATCTGAGAATCACTATTATAAGTCAGGTAGTCACCACTTCACATTTACCTGTACACGAAATGGTAGAACAAATATAATGCATCAATAAAAAAAAAAGGTGTATAGTTATCCACGAAGAACTTTGTTGCTAAGGCATTGAGCAGCAGAAGTGGTATGGTATTGTTCAATAGATGGGTAACTATTCAAAGAAATATTGATAAAGTATTTTAAATTAACTTTAATGTCAGGTATGCTTGTCAAGTTTTCCTGCTCTTCATGTTACTCACAATAATATAAAGGTGGTCAATAACGGATGATTATTAAAGGCGGCCTGGAGTTAGTGTTGTCAACCAGTTCAAAGGTATAAATTATGTATTTGGTGCATTGGATGGCCTCCGAAACATTCATGAAAAACATGGCTCTCTATTTACCATGTTAACTCAAGATCAGTTAACAATCAAAAAGAATTCATCGCAGAGGATAAGCACAATACCAAGATCATATCACAAGCTCATGATGAGGACGCAATAAATTTATCGCACAATACCAAGATCATATCACAAGCTCATGATGAGGACGCAATAAATTTATCACACTTTGCCGATAAAGAGTAGTGAGATGCAGGTTCAAATACATCTGAAATGGTTCAGATGTCACAAATTAAGCTCTCGATGATGAAACAAAAGTTTGGATTTAAGAGAACAAGTCGTCGGTGCTATAACAGAGATTAGAAGTTTAGAGAGGGCAGAGGGTTCGATATCATTCCTTGGATAGGATATCTATGCTTCCACAGTTCGATATATGTATACACAGTTCCATACTATTACCTTCACTCCATATACATTAAAGTGAAAAACTCATACCATAATTTCAGCGATAATAGTGATTGGGGCGATTCTGAGAATCGCCCCACCACCCGCCGTATCTGAGAATCACTATTATAAGTGAGGTAGTCACCACTTCACATTTACCTGTACATGAAATAGTAGAACAAATATAATGCATCAATAAAAAAAAAAAAAAAAAAAAAAAAAAAAATAAATAAATAAAATAAATAAATGTATAGTTATCCACGAAGAACTTTGTTGCTAAGGCATTGAGCAGCGGAAGTGGTATGGTATCGTTCAATAGATGGGTACCTATTCAAAGAAATATTGATAAAGTATTTTAAATTAACTTTAATGTCAGGTATGCTTGTCAAGTTTTCCTGCTCTTCATGTTACTCACAATAATATAAAGGTGGTCAATAACGGATGATTATTAAAGGCGGCCTGGAGTTAGTGCTGTCAACCAGTTCAAAGGTATAAATTATGTATTTGGTGCATTGGATGGCCTCCGAAACATTCATGAAAAACATGGCTCTCTATTTACCATGTTAACTCAAGATCAGTTAACAATCAAAGAGAATTCATCGCAGAGGATAAGCACAATACCAAGATCATATCACAAGCTCATGATGAGGACGCAATAAATTTATCGCACAATACCAAGATCATATCACAAGCTCATGATGAGGATGCAATAAATTTATCACACTTTGCCGATAAAGAGTAGTGAGATGCAGGTTCAAATACATCTGAAATGGAGTTCGGATGTCACAAATTAAGCTCTCGATGATGAAACAAAAGTTTGAAAGTTCAAAGAGGGCAGAGGGTTCGATATCATTACTTGGATAGGATATCTATGCTTCCACAGTTTGATATATGTATACACAGTTCCATACTATTACCTTCACTCCATATACATTAAAGTGAAAAACTCATACCATAATTTCAGTGATAATAGTGATTGGGGCGATTCTGAGAATCGCCGGGTGGTGGGGCGATTCTGAGCACCCGCCGTATTTGAGAATCACTATTATAAGTCAGGTAGTCACCACTTCACATTTACCTGTATACGAAATGGTAGAACAAATATAATGCATCGATAAATAAATAAAAGTGTATAGTTATCCACGAAGAACTTTGTTGCTAAGGCATTGAGCAGCGGAAGTGGTATACTTATGGTGTCATGTGGAAAATGCTTATATCTTTATATGTCATTTACATTAATAGATGTTGTCTAATAATTGGTAATTGTTAATAATTGGTAAATTCACTTAGAGACCAGTAAACGTGAAATGAATAGCCAAATTGAAAGCTCATGACACAACATTGATATACAAAGTAGATTCTATATAAGAGATTGTAGGAGATTTGGATTATTGATCCGACCATTAATTCAATGGATGGTGTTTGACATCAAGAGATTGAAATATGTTACTCATGAAGTAGATGGTGGGATTGAAACAAAAAAACATAGCACCGTTGATGTTGATGTTATGGTTGAGAACATGTTGAATTTATACTTAGAAAAGAAAAATGATATTCTACCAAAAACATTAATGTGTTTTTTTCCTCATAAACTCTTTGTCTGGCACATAAAAATTTGGTTTTACTAGCATTTTTTTAAAAGTTTGAAAATTGACCCTAAAAAAAAAATCATCGTTCCAGTATCATCACTTTTCGTTTTGAACCTATATTTTGCACAAAAATTTCGTGGTAAATTTCGTAGTCACTGCCATTTTTAAAACATATTCAAAATTGACCCTATATTTTGCACAAAAATTTCGTAGTAAATTTCGTAGTCACTGCCATTTTTAAAACATATTCAAAATTGACCCCTAAAAAATAAAATCATCGTTCCAATATACACACTTTTCATTTTTAGCACTGTTTTTGATGTTTTTTCGGGGTTTTTTTGGCCAGAGTTTTCGTTTTGAGTTTATAGTTCCCGTTTCAAAGTTTACATTGTTTTAACCATAACTATTGACTCAACCACTATTGACACAACCTCAACTCCACCACTGGGTCAAGTTTATTGCACCGAGAGGGGTAGATTTCACATAAACTTAAACGTAAATGTAAACAACCCAGTATGGAGGTAGATCTCATATAAAAACATAAACATGTAAATGTAAACGCAATGTTTAACATTTAACATTTTTAATCCAATGTCGGGCCTATCTAAAAATCAATCTAATTATTAGTATGTATAAACACAATATAAATTTATAATATGAAGAGGTTTACGAACACTCAAAAAATATGTATGGTAAATAAATAAAACCTCCTTTTATATTTATTTCATAAACATCTTTACATTTATGAGAACTCAAAAAAATATGTTTTATTTAGGTGAAGCCTATGGGCCAAATACCATGGGACAAATAATTATTAATACCATGGGCCAAATACCATATTTATAAAAGAGGTATGATAAATAAATAAATATAAAAAATGTATAAAGAGGTATGATAAATAAATAAAAATATATCATATAGGATTAAAAATCAACATTTAATTATATACCAAGCCTATGGACCAATACCATGGTAAATAAAAAGGATATGATAAATAAATAAAAATATAAATAAATGAGAAGCATGGTAAATAAATAAAACCTCTTTTTGTATTTACTCCATAAACCTCTTTATACTTACTAACACTTAAAAATAAGTTTTATTTAGGTGACGCATATGGGCCAAATTATTATTAATACCATACAAAAAATATATATTATTAACCCTAATATTAATAATATTATTATTATTAAATATAATATTCATATTAATATTATTAAATTTAATAACTTTGTATTAATACAATATTAAATTTATTATATTATAATATATATTAATACGAACATGGCTGCGGAGGGGGTATCATTTTACACATATCCTCGAGGCACTTCTTTCATATCAAAGTAGGATTGGGGGCTGGCACAAACAATTATTCTGAGCTCATTTCTCTCCGTCATCTGTTACATTTTGCACTCAGTCACCAATGCACCAGCATCAACATATTTTGCGATTCTCAGATTGTTACAAACTGGGTCAATAGAGTTACCACATGTCACTCACACACTCTAAATGTATTGCTTGATGAAGTATTTATACTAAAGGATGCTTTTAACTTTTTTCACATCTCTCATATATACAGAGAACATAACCAGACTGCTGACAAGCTTTCCAAGGAGGCCGCGGTGATGGAGAATGGGTTATGGGAAATCACTGAATTTTTGGATCAGCAGGAGCAGAAATATTACCATCGGCCATATATAGACCCGACATATCCTACTGCGGGTCAACAGGCGACATAACATAACAATTTTTTGAGGATTTGACTGCACAACATGATATAATTGAAATAGATTGAGGATTGCCAAAAATGGCACCAATTTTGCACAATTTTTGATAATGTAACAGACAGATATACAGCACAGACATGCAAATTTTTTGTGAAAATGTACAGAACAGTTGGCATATGCTTCAAAGCATCTACATATGTAATCTTTCATATTTATAATGAAATATTACGGATTTTTCCAGTGGAAAAAATTATAATATATATTAATATATCATGATATATATTAACTCTAGATATATATGGGAGGGAAGAACAAAGACATAGAGTGATAGAGGTGGAGAGATAAGGGGAGTGACAAGGGAGAAATGGAGATAAACTTAAGGATAGGGGAGAAGAGGAATGAAGAGAGAGAGCAAGAGATGAGTGAGAGATGTAGAGAAGGGTAAGAGAGGGAGAGGGAGACACAGATGGGGGGGGAAGGAGGGAGATAGTGAGAGGACCGGAGGGCAGAGAGAGAAAAAGAGATGAGGGAAGAGAGAGGAAGACAGGAGAGAAAGGGAGAGAGAGGAATTGCAAGAGAGGAGGAAAGAGGAAGGGAAGAAGAAAGACATAGATAGTGAGAAGTGGAGAGAGAGGGAGAGATGAAGAAAGAAAGTATGTTTAGGGGTGAGATAAAGAGACAAATAAAGAGAGATAGAGAGGAGGGGGGAGAGAAGGAGAGAGGGAGGGATATAGTAACATAGTTGGAGAGAGAGAGAGAGAGATGGGGGAAGAGAGAGGATTGGAGGGAAGAAAGAGAGAGAGAGAGGAAGAACGAGAGGCAAGACTTGAGAAAGAGGAGAGATGGAGATAAACTTAAGGATATGGGAGAGGAGGAATGAAGAGAGAGAGAGAGAGATGAGTGAGAGATGTAGAGAAGGGTAAGAGAGGGAAAGGGAGACACGAATATGGAGGGGGAGAGAGAGAAGGAGGGAGATAGTGATAGGATTGGAGGGCAAAGAGAGAGATAAAGAGAGATGGGGGAAGAGAGAGGAATGTAGGAGAGAAAGGGAGAGAGAGAGGAAGGATGAGATAGAGGAATTGCAAGATAGGAGGAGAGAGGGAGGGAAGAAGAAATACATAGAGAGTGAGAAGTGGAGAGAGAGGGAGTGACAAGGGAGAGATGGAGAGAGAGAGTATGTTTAGGGGTGAGATAAAGAGACAAAGAAAGAGAGATAGAGAGAAGGGGGGGAGAAGGAGAGAGGGAGGGATATAGTAACATAGTTGGAGAGAGAGAGAGAGAGAGGAAGAGAGAGGAAGAATGAGAGACAAGACTTGAGAGAGAGGAGGAGAGTGATGGGGGAAGAGAGAGGATTGGAGGGAAAAGAGAGAGAGTGATGGGGGAAGAGAGAGGGAGGTAGGAGAGAAAGGGAGAGAGAGGAAGTACGAGAGAGCGGACTTGAGAGAGAGGAGGAGAGAGGGAGGGAAGAAGAAATACATAGAGAGTGAGAAGTGGAGAGAGAGAGAGGGAGTGAAAAGGGAGAGATGGAGAGAGAGTGTGTATGTTTGGGGGTGAGATAAAGAGACAAAGAAGGAGAGATGGAGCAAATGGGGGAGAGAAGGAGAGAGGAGAGAGGGAAGGATATAGTAACAGAGTTGGAGGGTGGGGGGAGAGAGAGAGAGAGAGAGTGGAGAGAGGGAGGGAAAGAGAGATGGAGTTGGAGGGGGAGAGAGGGAGGTAAGAATAAAGAAATAGAGAGAGAAAGGTGGAAAGAGAGAGAGGGAGTGATAAGGAAAATGGAGAGAGAGGGAGAGAGGACAACAAGAGAGAAGAGAGATAGAAGCGGGGGAGAGGGAGAGAAGGGGAAGAGAGAGAGGGAGGGAGATGAGGAGGAGCAATAGATAGATAGATTGGAGAAAGAGAGTGTATATTTTGGGGGTGATATAGATACAAAGGGAGATAGAGATATAGATGGAAAGTGAAGAGAGGGAAGAAGAGAGAGATGGAGAGAGAGAGAGAGAGGGAGGGATAGGGAGATTGATAGATATGGAGTGAGAGCGTGTGTGTTTGGGGGATTTAGATAGAGAGACAAAGAAGGAGAGATGGAGGGATATATATATATATATATATATATATATATATATATATGCAGAGGGGGAGAGGGAAGAATATTTATTGCACTAGATGCATTGATTTCAGTTTAGATGGTGATTTCTAATCCTATTTCATTGTTTGCACTAGATGCATTGATTTTAGTGTAGATGTTGATTTCTAATGATATTTGATTGATTGCACTAGATGCATTGATTTCAATGTAGATGATTTCTAATCCTATTTGATTGCTTTCACTAAATGCATTGATTTTAGTGTAGATGTTGATTTCTAATGATATTTGATTGATTGCACTAGATGCATCGATTTCAATGTAGATGATTTCTAATCCTATTTGATTGCTTTCACTAAATGCATTGATTTTAGTGTAGATGGTGATTTCTAATCCTATTTGATTGCTTGCAATAGATGCATTGATTTCAATGTAGATGTTAATTTCTAATAATATTTGATTGCTTGCACTAGATACATTGATTTCAATGTAGATGATTTCTAATCCTATTTTATTGCTTGCACTAAATTCATTGATTTCAGTGTAGATGGTGATTTCTAATCCTATTTGATTGCTTGCACTAGATGCATTGATTTCAGTGTAGATGTTGGTTTACAATCCTATTTTCTTACTTGCACTAGATGTATCGATTCAAGTGTAGATGTTGGTTTATAAACCTATTTGCTTACTTGCACTAGATGCATTGATTTGAGTGTAAATGTTGATTTCTAATCATATTTGATTGCTTGCATTAGATGCATTGATTTCAGTGTAAATGTTGTTTTCTAATCTTATTTGATTTCTTGCATTAGATGCATTGATTTCAGTGTAGATGTTGATTTCTGATTTGATGTAATTGGATGTATGATGGTACATTAATTTTAAAGTGATTGGATTAATATTGTGCATTGATTTCAGTGTAAGCATAAAAAATTATTGACAATGTACATTGATTTTTGTGTTATAGTAATTCAACCTATTAATATTGGAGAGAAAGAGAGACAAGGTATGATGTTTACTACAATATCTCGAGCTAAAGATTTAAATGGTTTATGATTTAACCTGTCCTTTTCATATAATCGATATGAAAAGACGACAAAAGTAACAAGGGTGACAATAAAAATAATAGAAGAAAATAGTTTTAGATTAATCACAATGAAGACTATTTGTAATTTACTATATTCTTATTATTCACATTTTCTATCATTCAACACTATTACATTGTCACTTTACATTCAAAATTTTTATTTCATCATTAAAGTTATTCACAATATTTATCATCTCAACAAACTAAGGTAACTAAGAAAAATTAAAATTAAAATGACCAGATTAATCTGAGACATATTTAGCATATTTAAAATGATTATATTAATATTAGATTATTTTACATATTATTGATAAAATCAATCATTTGTTCGTTAGATTTTTTTTGGCCGCACACGACTGAAACCAACCTAGATCCATCTTAACTTTGGATCTATCAAGCATCGAGAGAGATCAAATTTCTTGAGGTGCAAACCTTTCCTCAAGTTTTGCACTCAGAAAAGAGGTTTGCACCTCAAGAGATTTGATCTCTCTTGGCGCTTGATAGATCCGGAGTTAATATGGATCTAGGTTGGTCTAACACAGATGACATTGTCACAAAAGCACCAACCACAAGAATTGACTTCCGACATAGACTCACTAAGTAAGGAGATAGACAACTCCTCTTCAACCAAAGACTTGAACCCCTTTACAACACTCTAAAAGAAACCCTAAGACCTTCAAACACTACAATAATCAAGACCCCCATGAGCACTAACCAACCCCCACCCAAGACAGAAGGCACTCTTTGCTACTAGCATCACCCACACTACCTTAACATTTAAGAAAAATAAGTTAATTTCAAGTTTGAAAATAAAGACTATATGATTTTAGTTTCAATGTTTTACAGTATTAATATTGGAATTATAAAAGGATCCAAGCATGATGGGGAATTTATACGAGCAATTGCACCAAGAGGTGCAAAGGAACTTCGATAAGAAGTGTGGGAAATGTGACAGACAATAATCAAGCTAAATATATAGACAATGAAATACAGTCGAAATTTGAGATTCTATATATCTTCGAAAAAAAATATAGCAGGAGGTTAAATTTAAGAAGAAAATTACACTAACATAAATGCCCCAAAGCAATAGCAATCCTTGTAGATACAAGATACATAATAGAAGAGTTCAAGTTTTTTTGAATTTTTTTTAAATAGCATGAAATACTTTTTAAATGAAGAAATTCTGAAGTATAATTAAAATTTATTTTAAAATAATAAATTTATTACTGACCAATAAAATTTTACAAATTTTTAAAAACATAAATATAATAGGCATATTAATAATTAAAAAATTAATCTACCAACCACTATCATCTCTACCATTTATTTAGTAATACTATTTATATAATAATAGAATTATAGATAAAACATAAAAATAATGATTAATGATTCACATCCCATCACCCTCATCTTTACCATTTATCTATTAATAAAATAAAAACATAAGAATAATGGTAAACCATTAAATGAACATTTCTACCATCGATCTTTTAATAAAATAAGAATAAAAACATAAAAATAATCATAAACTATTAAATCAACATCTCTAACCAATAAAATTTTACAAAATTTTAAAAACAAAAATTTATAAGTTCATACATAAATATAATAAACATATTAATAATTAAAAAACTAATCTACCAATCACCATCCTCTCTACCATTTATCTATTAATAAAATAAAAAAATAAAAACGTAATAATAATGGTAAACCATTAAATGAACATCTCTACCATTTATCTTTTAATAAAATAAAAGTAAAAACATAAAAACAATCATAAATTATTAAATGAACATCTCTAACAAATTTACTCAACTAAAATATTCAAACATCTCTACCATTTATCTCTTAATAAATTATGAATAAATACATAAACATAATCATAACAATTCCATGAACATCTCTAACAAATTTACTCAACTAAAATATTTGGATAAAAAAAAATAACCCTTAAATAAATGGTAACCAATATCAATAAAAAAAAATATATATATTAAATAAATTGTGACTAAATATTAATAACTCATTATTTACATAAACTTTTCTTTAACGCCATATTATTTGTATTAGCTTGTCATTCACATTTTTAAAATTTATTAAATATTTAATTGAATATATAGGTTTTTTCAATTTTAATAAAAAATAATTAGTAACACAATATTTATCGACACAATTTGAGTGAGTCTCATGGTTAATAGCATGTGTTTCTTTTTGAGAAGTCACACGTTCAAAACTAGAGGGGATAGAGTATGTATGCCTTCGTAGACTTAGCAGTGAAATCACCACAGAGAAAAAATACAAACCAACCAATTAATTTACTTCTAAAATCATCATTCCAATAACTTTGCAGACTTTTTTGGAAAAACTAGGCGTTGGAAGAAGTTGTGAGTTTTCGCAAACCGTCCACAATTTTTAAATCCACCCACAATGAAGTTAATTGGGGTCATTATGCAGAAAACCCATGTCACGATTTTTTGAAATTCCAGAAAGTGCCCTAAAAAAACCATCTTCTAAGGTTCTTGAAAAAATAAATTTGAGGTTGATGGCATTGTCTTGCTTTGAGCACATAAGTCATTCAAAAGTATTTATGGTGGCAATAAACATATGAATACTAAGAAAAATGATAAGCCAAAAGCATTGTATCTGTGAAATGTTGATTTGTCACATTGCATTAGTCCCCACCAGAGTCAAAGGTTCTCTTTTCTACATTGACTCGATAACTCTAATATGATCTCTTAAGACTAATTTAATGAGTGGAAATACTAGAAAAAAATGCAATCTCTTGGTTGATTCAAGCAGGTGATTTCTACTCCATCAGCCATTAAAGTCCAGTTATATAATTTCTTATGCTTTGAATAAGAGTATATAGCAAACCATATCCAAGAAACCTTATACCAGTAATTATGCTTTCATAAATTTGCGATTGTTAACATATTCGCATCCACAAGTTTCTTGCCTCTCACGTTGATTGATATGAAAGGTTTTGTTTGAAGACCAAATTGTTGAAACAAGTACATTGGGAAGTGCTTATACAACTAATTGTCAAAGAATAATTCAATTAGTAGTTGTTAAATAGGAAGAAGGAGATCGTAGTTTTGCTTCCAGTTAAGAGCTTTTCCACACCTCTAGACAATCAAAAGAAAATTAAGCAAACTCATTCCAATGTTTTACATACAAAATTCTTCTGAAGATGCCTTTCTATTTTCATTAATAGTCCACCATCCACATCTTTCAATAATAAAAATTATCATTCTTTCTCATCCCATGTATTTGCAGAGATTATCATTGTCTCATATCTAAAAAGTTGATCATCCTATATGGTGTTAGGGATTCTTTGATACCTCGTCTATCAGGGAAGAACACTTCCCATGAGATGTGGAAATCTCTTCAGGATCTGTTCCAAAAGAATAATGAGGACCAATTGTTGGTATTGAAGGAAAATTTGAAGGGCATCGATATGATGGATGGTGAAGGAGTGAATTCATATTTGACGAGATTGTATCATGTTCGAGATGAGCTTGCCACCATCGGTGACACTGTTATAGATTCTGAGATGGTAAGGGTCACTTTGAAGGTGTTACCGATGTATGGAAGTCGTTCATCAAAGGGATTGTTCTAGGAAGAAGCTACCAGACTGGAACAGGTTGTGGGATGACTTCGTTCAGGAGGAGTTACGAGATGAGGATCTTCATCCAAAGAAGAAGGCTTTTGATGATGATGTGGCACTTGAATTGAGAATGAAGGGAAAGAAAAAGAAGGACTTAAGTAAGTTGAAGTGTTTCAATTATGGCGAGTATGTTCATTATTCGACGAAGTGTCTTAAGGAGAAGTAGGGAGATAATGAGAAGAAGAAGGGCAAGCACATTTCAGGTTTTTCCACTTATACCAAGATAGATGACCTCTCTAGGAGATTGGGGAGTGAGGATTTTATTTTGATCTCTCATTTCTATAAGGATACCATTGACGAGGTTGCATGGTATGTGGATAGTGGTGCATCGAAGCACATGGAATTTTCGCAAGATGTGTTTGAGATTCTAGTTGAGTGGGACTCGAAGTTGCACATGGTGGTGAGTGACAAGAGTCAAAATGAGATCAGAGGATCTGGTGTCGTGCCATTCAGGATGGATTCATGCCATATGATGCAAGTTTAGGATGTATTGTATGTATCAGAGCTCAAATATAACATGTTGTTTGTCTCAGTGATCAAGTAGAAGAGGTTTGACATGATTTTCCAGGATGGGAAAGTGAAGCTCGGGACCAAAGGCTCTAGCTCTGGTGGAGAGGTCATTGGAGTTACGGAGCATGATCTATATAGGTTGACGGGAAAGCCTATAGATCATGAGAAGCATAAGTAGGAGAAGGTCCAGGTTCCAGAGGTTCAGAGGGAGTCAAGTTCTAGAGGGAGTTTGTAGGTTCATAGGGAAAATGTGTAGCCTAAGAAGAGTGCATGGTCATTGGGAAGCAAGGGTGCTTCTACAGTTAGCAAGAAGGAATCATGAAATGGCTTGAAAGCATTTCAGGAAAGAAGAAGCACGAGACTTGCAGTGGTAGTGACACTTCCGAGAAGGGTGTAGTTCATGCTTTAGGGTATACTAGAGTTGTGAGTGCCAGGAGTTGGGCTAGTGTCGCCAATAATGATAGTGATGATGAGTTACTTCCTAGTCTTGGACGTAACTCCATTGTTAAGAGGGAGTGTTGAGATTGGTAGTTTGAGATGTAATCCAAACCCTAGGGTGGAGGAATTGGCACCACAAATGGAGTTTTGGGCTAAGAACCTAAGAGGTGGGCTTTGCACCCAAGATTTTGGGTGTGAAACCATGCATGGAACTAGACACTTGGCACTTGGAAATTGTAGGGCACCCTTAAAGGAGCAAGGGGCCAATTGAAGCGCCAAGAGAGACCATGTGGATTGAGAGAAAATATTTTTTATATGTTTTGTGTGGGATTGTGGTACAAAAATCAAGTCGTCCTAGACTTAGGACATGCCTTAATGGCTAGATGTTGCCACAAGAATATTCATATAAAATGGAAATGAGGAGAAGCCTCATTCTCAGATCCAAAGTACAACAAATCACAAGGAGGACATTTGAAAGAGGCTACAACTCTAGAAGGCCAAGCGAAGGAGGAAAGAAGTTTGTTTATGGATGGTTTTCTCATGAATGTCGGGATGAGTTTGGTAGGAGTGTTGGTTGTGACTTGAAGGGACATTTTGGGTTGTTTTGTGTGAGTTTTTGTGTCATGGTTCAAACCTCAGTAAATAGGTCACATTCCTTATGTATTTTGCAGAAGGGTCTAGGGTCCTGTAGTGCCTAGTTTGGAGGGGTCAAAAGGCCTAATAACAGGCTAAAGCTAGGCCTAGATACCAAAAAAGGTAGGAACCTTGAAGAGGATAGAAGGCCGCAACTAAAGGAGGGGTTTTGGAGCATATTGGTAGTGCTAAAGTGAACTGATAAGAAGCCATAACCAGGCCAAAATCCTATAGAAGATGCATAGACGGGGTAAAGAATAAAAAGGTATGTTGTTTGTGTTGGGAAAAATACTGAGAGGGGGGGTGAATCCGTATTTTAAAAACTCACAATAATAATTTTCTTTTCTGAAATATGTACGCGACTTTACTGAACCCAACTCGCATATGTACACAACTGTTGTAAAAGAAACTAGCGTATGATTTGTAAAACAACTAATTCTATCTATTAAACTTAAACCGGAATGTAAGAGATTTATCAGGTATTTCATAAGCAGTAAGCAGGTGCAGTAAGAACATAATAAAGTATCACACATAAGCAACACACAGGAACACCGAGATTTATGGTGGAAACCCAATGTGGGAGAAAAGCACTATTGTTGTCGTCTCAATCTTCAAACTTATTAATACCAAAAACTTCTTACATTCTTGTACTATTGCAGACTCATGCTAGTGCACAGGGACCCACTTGACGAAGGCTACAACCTTCACTCATTCTCCAACTCCTACTGGAAGGGAGCTCCAACCCCCTGATCTGATTACCAGCTACTACTAGCAGGAAGCTTTGACTTCCTCACTGAAGGCTCCAACCCTCAACAACATCTGTGGATCACATTTCATAAATTTTCACACTAGATCCACTTGATTTAATACATCACAACTTGTAGATCAGTTGAAACAAACACCAACTTAATTTAAATAGAACAGTGAGATCATTGTAACTAGAACACAAAACTGAACTCAAAATACTGCATCAACACACAGAATCAACTGCAACCCTGATCATTCATATGCCAACATGTATACGCTACTTCACTTAAGGAAACCCGTGTGTATACATGCTTTTCTGTAGAGCAACCTGTGTACAGATCTCAATATACTAAAAAATTGTAATTATGAATCAGACACAGAGTTGACCAAAGTTATTCTGAAATATTTTGTTAGCTTACAAAACCCTCATACAGTTAGCAGCATCAATAATCTTTTCAACCAATCAACATGTAACCAAATTCAACTTCATCATTCAATCAGTTCTACTTCAGACATTATCACTCAACCCAGATCAACATGAGGACATCATTGACATACAACAGAGATACATCAGCACTGATCCGGTTGATCATTCGTTTATGAATTGAAAACCTTCCTTTATGTACGCGACTTTGAAGAAATGAACCCGCGTGTATACGCGACTTAACCGAGACCAACTTGTGTACAGATCTGCAAATTTTGACCTAAAATTGCGCAACTCTTCAGAACTTCAAAAAGACCCAAATCATAATATTCAGAGATAAAAACATGCATCAATACTTAGATCTAGTCAATCCATGAGCATATCATACAATGGAAAGTCATTTCAGGTCTCATGATCCTAATCCATCATTGTATTCATTGGTGCATAATTATTTTAGATTTATGTGTCAACTATGGCCCTTACAATGAAAATATACTTCATATTGAAGTATTCATCAAAAACCCTTTCACATGCACACTTAGCACTTTGATCTTCACCTCCTTATATAGTTAGAGCCTTAGCCAATACCATGAGTCAAAACTACACTAGTGTTGGTGGTAATCTTGGACGGGATCAAGTAACTGTTACTGCGCTCAATATTGTGGGCTAATACCATGGTAAGGACCCTTGGTATTCTTAAATTAGTGTGCCAGCATGTATGTGAATTTGCTTCTTTGTACCTGCGTGTATATGCGACTTCACCTTTACGAACCCGCGTATAAATCTTCAAATATTCACCTTTATCAAACTTTTGATTCTGATATGAAAACCTTTGTCCCATCATTTTGTTATTTTGTTCCATCACTCTGTCACCTCTGAACTGACCTGCGGATTCATCTAGTTACTATATACTTGTTATGTTACAAGTGAGTTTCCATCAAGGGCAACACATGTATCATAATGCCAACAGTTTGATGTCATCAAGTTGACTTGTTGCTAGTGGATGAGACTCCTAGTTTAGGATAAATTGTTTGGGCATCTTATGGCTATTTGGAGGGCATCAAGTAGGTGTTTAGTGTGCCGTAAGTGCAAACTTAAGAAGGACATTAGGTATGCTAGGAGAGGTAGAATTGTGTGATGCTCAAGGACCGATTTTTGAAGGACAAAAGAAGGAAGTCAAGGGAGAAATTTGTCTAGCCCAAGTTTTCTAATGAGAAGGAAATATTGCAGTGATAGAGGGAAACCCTCCATGCCCTAAGTTTGTCTTCATTGGAGCAGCACAAGAAGGAAATAGAGGGAAGAGGTCACTAAGTGTTGAGAAGTAGCAATTGGAAATATAGGAATTGTTCACAAACGAAGTTGTGAACAACTCACAATAAGGCCCTATGTGTTGATTCGTTGATGGACTAATGATCAACTAGGGGGGATATTAGAGCCATGTTTAGTGACATAAAGGAGTAGGATTCATTGATAGAGGTAGATTGGTGTTACTGCAGATTGGGAGCCTAGGGACCATTATATTTGTTTAGGGTATGACCAAGTGGAGTTGTGAGGTGTGCTACATCAACAAGTAGGCCAGTTGTATCTTGTTCAGGGCAGATTGGTTACCAAAGTTATTGATAACAAGCCCTAGTTGTATTCCTTGTATCAATGATTGTATGAGGGCCATGACCCTTAGTATGGGAGCCCTATACTATTATATTATAGATTGTTAATATAACGAAGTTGGGTTAAAGAAATTTGTAAAAAGTTGTCATGATTTGTCCACTGGTTGATTTACTGTTGAATTTATTCCACTGTGCAAAGTAGTTTGTTGTGGCATTTGAGTTGGTTGTGCCAAGATTCGAAGACCCTAACCTAGATTCCCTAGTGATGTGGAAAAACAATAGTTGGAATGCTTTAGGGAATCTATTTAGCATCCTGCATGTTTATCTTGTTGCATCAAACTCAAATAAACCTTTAAGTAACATCAATATATTTGTATATACAACAAAATATTTTTCCATAAGTATACATGCATGCAACACATAATCACTAGTCAAATTCCACAATCACCAATCATCTTTTAAATAGAATAATGTAGTATTCCACATTGTAACAAAGTTTTTTAATCTTATCCTCCTAGGCCCATCTAGTCCGAGTGTTGAACCTAGGCACTCTGATACTCTGTATCAAAAATCCAAATCTTATCTCCAAAGGTCGAGTTCATAACCTTCACTTTAAATTTCATATGTTCTTGAGCCCTTCCGGTCCAAGTGTTGAACCCGAATGCTATGATACCATTATGTAACACTCCCTCCCACCCGCTTGGACTTTCCAGGATGAATGGGAAGTGTTAGTTTTAACTAACCCAACCCCCATGGTCTCATTATGAAGACAGGGTTACAAAATTTCTTCTTCCCCAAACTGTGTGGAACTCACTTTGGATAATACCATTGCATCCAACTTGTTAAGAGCTTTTTGGAAATATAAACCTTTCCTCAATTCGATACCTAGATTGAAAGTTATGCCCTCTTAAAGATTCTCCAATTAATCCTTGCCACATCAACAAGTCACTTCCATTTGGAAACTATGTGTGGCCTACATGGCCCTCTCTATGTCACTTGTGGTCCCGCGTGGCACACACGAAATGGTTTGTGCCTTAGTGCCATTGTTCCATCGCACCACACACCTAAGGAGGTATTTCTCCAAACATACACAACACGATGTGAACATTCACATCAACTTGCCAGGGGAATTCCCCGTCTGGCACCCTTAGTTATCCCACGCTTTATGTCAACTACGTAGCCACATGCAAAGAAAAATCTTGACGATCCTCCGATGAGTGCAGTCCTAGGATGACATGGCATGACTCGTGGCACCACCTGGCATCCACGTCATCTAGCTCCATGTCACCCATCTCTTCTATGACCCGCTGATGTCACACAAATGTCAGAGTTATGCCACCCTGCCACATGGAATTCTCTTGCAGTGCCACGTGTCACTCAAAATCAAGCCTTTGGCCATCCAAAGGGGCCATTCTTCCTGCCACATGTGATATGTTAGCGTGTCACGTCATCAAGCCTACCACGTCACTTGTCCATATGGCCTTACCCTGCCTACGTGGCTTCTGCTACCTTAGCCTAAGCTGGTGTCCCATAGGATTGAACTCTTTGTGTTAATTCACATTTCTATGTTATAATCAGTTTTGGCGCAGAGGAAAAATTCCCATTACATGAAATTTCGATATATGTTCCTAAGAACAAGGATTTTCCCATCCCGCCACTAGATCATAATGTCCTATTACATCAAGGCCTTTACTCACAAGGGGCATGATGCAACATGAAATTCTACATCAGGCAACAGGAATGTCTTCGTCTCGCCGTGCTCCATTAATAACGCCCATTCCCATTGAGGGCACACATAGTGTTTGGTGTGGCCCACAGGTGCATATTAATGTTGAGTAAAGTCATTAAGTAGCAAGCTTAATTAAGAGAATAGCAACAAATCTCATGGTTAAGCAAAGTCCTATGACTTATGCAATTTCCTAATTTCTCTTTACCAAATCAACAAGGCTTACACAACCCCAAATGCAAGTATGGCCTTACAACATAGATTCCTTCCAAACTGAAGTCTTTATTTAAACCCAAACACTCTAAACACCATTCATAACCATGATATGTGCAATAGGGCTATCAACATGCCTATTAACATATCAAGCCATAACTAACATGATTAAGTGAATACAAGTTTAACAAAAACATATCCTGCCACATAGAGAATACACACAATTCTACCAAATCCACTAATAAACATACATTGCAATGTAAAGACAAACATCAGCCTTGACCAATCAAATATCGATGACTATGCCAGAAATAGATATCGCACACTATAACAATTATCTGAGTACATTAAGAAACCATACATGCTCATGCAATTTAGGTAAAGGTATCAATCACCACATGGATATGCAATCCCTCACAACCATGAGAACATTAACATAAACATGTCATTATAGACAAACAAGAATATCACATTCCTTTATAGCAGTGCTAATATACATGCAATGTTAAAACACATAATAGCATCATCCACTATTCATAATGCAACATAAGTATAAGTAAACACACTTATCTGTATAGCTTAATCATTAGCAACTGAGGGAGGTACTTACACTCTCCACCCAACCGTAGGCCAACTACACTACAATATTTCTTGCAGTTGATCACCCCCAAGCCAGATTCAGAGTCTGAGGAGTAAGTGCTCGAGATAATTCACACCAATTCCATTTAACCAGTTCACACAGGATTCCAAATTTCACAGTGTCTCCATCTGCTTACAGGAATCCAAAGCACATGGTGTTCCACCTGCTAAATGTTATATGAAGTCATAGCTCAAAGTGTCTCCCCCTATGTAAGGATCCAAAGTACATAACACTTCTTTCTGCTAACCCTACAAGAATTTAAACTCATAGAATTATCACTTTGTTATGTAGAGATCCATATCTCACAGTGGTTCCACCCACTAAACCAACGACTATCTAGACTACACTGTGTCTCCACCTACTCTTTTCTGGTCTTCTCTTCACTCCACACTCCACGTGATCTTGCTCCTACATTAATGTTGCTCCTAAGTGTCCTATTACCGTGGGTTCTCTCGCAACTACAATATGCTATTTCCAACATATAGTGTGTGTTTCTCATGCTATTTCCTACGTATTAGAGCATGTCACTCCCACACACACTCGACTTACCACTGAATGCCAAATCATACCCGAATGAATGGATTCTCTTTCTCATCGGCCTAGTTTATTTCACCAACCCTCTTCTCCCTCTTGCGTGTTGACCACACCAACACGCCCCTCAAGGGCAGAGGTTGTGTGGGTTTGTCCTTCAATCAAGAAGCCCATACTCAACCTCCCCTGCCTGTTATGCATGCCATTAAACTCAGTCAGAAAGTTGATGGAATATTAAATGATGCACCCTGAGTTTAAACATTTCCCGAGCAACTCCTCCTTAGAACATTGAATCCATATCCACTCCTCTCAGCCCAGTAATTGTGTATACATTTCCACAATATTTACATGAATTATAATTCATTGTGACATTTACAAGAGGGGTACCAAAAAGGACTCTCACATTGGATGAGAAATAACGTGCAGATTGGAAAGGAACTATGTGATAGCTAGAGATCGATGCTAGTAACTGGTGGATGTCGAGACATCTAACGAGGAATGGTATGATGTACATTGTTCCATTATATTTTATATTTATTTGATATGCACTATTGACATGGGGTAAGGTGTAAATTGTAGGTAGCATGATTTCTCGATTGAATTATTCAATGACAAGCATCCAAACTAATGTTGTAGTGTGGTCCTGATAGGATGTTAACCCTAGTTTCCCACCATGTAACCTCCAAACCCGGAATCATGGGAGGCCTGTGATGGACATGCTTCCCTAGACATGTGATAATGGCTACTAGTTGTTTGTTGGGGAAGTTAGGTCGATATAGTCGGCGCTTCCACCATTTTGGCTCTAATAGTAGTTCGATCGATAAAGTCAATGCCATAGTATATTGTACTAGATGATAATTAGGATGGGAGAGAAAGTAGGCTAGGGAGGATGGGAGGTTATAGGTTAGATGTGGACTCTTAATGGGAAGTGATTTCCTTGTATGTAAGTTTTATAAAGGGAGGTATATGTAGTGCCCACTTCCCGATTCTATTATCTTATATTAGGTTATTAACCTACTTGTTGTGTGATTAACCTATATGATTGATTCTTATAATAATTATTAGTATACATACGAGGTATGCATATGCTAGATACATACCCACACCTTGTATGGATACATTAGTATTCTACGATTAGTCTTAAGCTTGATTGATAATTCAACTTGATTAGTGATTAATTAAATAATTAACCTTTAATCAAGATTAATAAATAATTTATAATTATCACTATTAAATTAATATAGTATTAATGGGAACTCTTATGAATCCATATTGATTTGAATGACAGTAAGAAAATATTATTATTTTATTACTCATGATTATCGTTTTATAATCTTTATGAACTCACAAAGATCCCCTCGAATTAATTTGAGGATAGGTGTGAGGGAATGAATGGAGGTTGGTGACATTGATGGTGGTGGGGGAAGGGGCAGGGGGTGAGGGACCCTGGGGATTCGGGGGGATAAGTGCAAGAAGGCTTGGGAGAAAGGGGGATGATTTTTTCGATGACTTTGGGAAAACTTGGAAGGAGAGGGGAAATGATATTCTTTTGGTTTCAGAACTTAGGGGTAGGAAAGGATTTTGGGCTCTCACAAAGAGTGGTGGATTTTATATGTTGGACAATATAGGGGTGTTGACATGAGGAACTTAGGCTCAGAGGGCTAGGAACCAGTGGAGATTCTCTGAGCTAGGAATTTGGATAGACTTTCTTAACCTTGGCAGGGTGCCATATTGGCTCTAGGGTCCCAAAAGAAACACAACAACCAAAATACCGTAAACAACTATTTTATTGTTAATTGTTAGTATTAAATTATTTGAGTTGCATATACTATTAAAAAAAATACACTATGGAATAAATACAATTATTATTGTTATTATTAATTTTTTTTAAATTTTTTATTTTAATTTTAATTTTTTTTAATTTTTTGTGTTTCTTTTGAATCAGTTGAATGCCTACCATCAACTACCTTTTTGTTTTCCATGGTACAACTGTCACTACTATTTTGGTTTCCCACCATTGATTTGTCAAACAACTATCATTGACAATTGGATGTCGTTACGTCTACAATGCGTGCATTTGATTATTGAGAGGATATCCTTTGTATTTGTCCATTTGTTGTTTTACCTTTCAGTGATGTTTGTTATTTTCATATTTCCACATCACTAGAGCTTAGAAGAATGATGTGGTGACATGCACACATGTGGCGCTAGGTCGTTTCAATCAACCCAAAAGATGCTCTCTCAGCCTCGAATTTCAAGCAGTTTATAACATATGGAGGAGAAAATTTAGCTACAGGTACAAGTAAGTGCCAAAATTTGATCGGTTCAATTTAACAGTGGCACCATTCAAGGGCGTTTCAATAAATCCAAAAGATGCTCTCCCGACATCGAATTTCAAACAATTTATAACATATGGAGGAGAAAATTTAGCTACAGGTGTAGGTAAGTGCCATGGAGTAGCCTTGCAAAAGGGCCATACAGTGGCTGGAATCTCTCCAAAATACATCGACACTAGCATTAGAGACATCCTCTGCTCTTGATCACTTTGACATTTCATGTTTCTACGCAAGTTTTTCTCTCAGAAGAATCCAGATTCACCAGATAACACAAGGAAGATTGATCTGTACCTTCACATTACCTTCTCATCTGGTCGTATGTTCAAGTCGTCTAGAGTCACCCACTTATTCTCTCCACATATGCACATGCCCTTTTGATAAATCAATCTCATAGATAAACATACATTGTGATTATTTTGACCTTTTCTTCCAGATCCATAATTAATATTGGTAAATTTTACACTCTTATTAATACTATCGAAAAATCTCGCACACACCAACAACAAAAAAACACACACCAACTACAAAAGCAAGAAATAAAGAACTTCACGCTTGATTTCAAAAATAATATTAATGTTGTTCAATTTAAAACTAATATTGATGGTGTTGACTTTAAAGGAAATAGCGACTTCACTTGCGGAGCCTTCACTTGCTAACTAGGTACTCTTAATTTTGGCATCGAAGTAAAAGAATAACAACTGAAAATGGTGTTATTCATCAAGCAATGATATGTGAAATTGTGAAAAAACACAAAACAAAATATTTACGGAGATATTTTACAGTAGTGATAGTAAAGAATGTTAGATTATTTTTTTATATTGCATCAATTTATTAATTTTAAAAGCAAGTTGATTTTTTAGTTTTAAAAGCAGATTGATTTTTTTTAGTTTTAAAAGCAGGTTGATTTTTTTCCAAAATGGGAAGGGATATTGAGAAAAGCATAAAGACGAATATATTTTAAAATTTTAAAAAATAGAAAATAAAAAATAATTTTAAAAAATAAAAAATTAGATATATATGTGTTTTTTTTTTTTTTTTTTTTTTAAAGTTATTTAAAAATAGAGTGTATGTGTTTTTTAAGTTATTTAAAAATATAAGGTTATTATTTTATTTTAAAAATGAACATTGTACAAATTTTATAATTGGTTTACTGTAATATCTTTTAGTTATGGTTTCAAAATTATTATAATTTTTAATTAAAATAAAATGATATTATATGGTTTTGCTATCTTTATATTATACAAAATGTGAACATAGGGGAGGTTGATTTTAGATTAAAAAAGAGAAATTGATTTTATGAATTTGTTGCAATAATTTTGATTGCTAAAGTTATGGTTTTAATATTAACTTTATTGTAGTCTCACTTTTCATTGAATTTTAGCAAGAGTTTATAGGGATCAAATTCCTTGAGGTGTAAAACACTTTTAGATTGTAAAACTTGAAATAGTTTTGTACTTTGAGAGAGTTGACCCCTCTTATCACTTGAGTGATCAATGATTATTATGTATCTATATTGATTAAATTACATTTTTTAATGTATAAATGGATTCAACTCCTTGAAAATAGTCTTGGATACTTGGATTGGATAGTGTAGATTACACAACTTCACCATAATAATTCATTTTTTTAATTACTAGATATAATATATACATCATTTTTTTAACCATCTATAACGCACAACACAATAACACAAGCACACACATATGACAATGAAATAATTTATTTAATATGAGCATCTAAATACTTTATTTATGGCCATGTTGTTCTCCATATTAAAAAAATTAAACAAAAATAAAAATAAAAAATAATTTGGCCATGTGGTGTTTATTTTCACTAGGTTTTAAGTTTTTTTTCAAAAGCAACTATCAATCAATGATTTGTGGACTATTACATTGAATAGAATTTCAGATTAAAAAAGTCAAAAAGTCAAAAATTTCTCATGGTTTATTTGACTATTTAAAATACCTATCCAGAAAGTGTATGGTGATCCTCCTTTCTTTCTTCACATGGAATGCACGTTCCAAAATATTTAAAAATCTAACTAATATGAACGAAGTCAAAATACCATCCATGCAAAGAATGTGCTTAATCCTTTTATGATAATGATTCGAAGAACCACGCAACTTGGGTGGAAAAATGAGAGAAAACTAAAATGAAATGTTTAAGCTTTTACTAGTTATCTTTTCAATGTTATAATTAATAATTTCTTTGTCAGTAAAATAATTTTTTTTGGTATAAATGCTTCGTGTGTTTTAATATTAGCAATTGTCTCAAAAAGTACAAAGAGAGGCCGAGAGGATTATTAAATTGGAATTGTTGAATTTTTTTAGAAGAGTTAATTGGTTTGTGGAAAACCTTGTTTTCTTGGACTAGATCATTGTGCAATTACTTTTTTTAGATGTTTTGTTTATATCTATATTACAAGGAACACATTGAATGTTTTATTTCATTTTAGAGTAAGTTAATTACCCAAAATCAAGAGGTTAAGTTAATTACCCAAAATCAAGAAACCTCTATAGATGGCGAAGCATATACGAAGAATACATCTCATTCATATGCAATACCAAATCCATCTTTTCTTTTCTCTGAGTAAAATTTCAAAAGCATGAACACATGCCATTTCATATGCACAATAAACCCAACTTCTGAAATTCCAATGCTTGGATGAATCCCATTCATATGCTATAGTAAACCCATATTTTCCTTAAATTCCAATCCATAAACACATCCATTCATGAGCCATAACAGAACCACAAAAAACAAAACCCAGCCCTGCAATGCCAGAGCATTTTACTTCGTACACTAGGCTACTTACTGCATCACCTCTCTGCGCGACTGGTAGATCCTGTAATTATCACAGATCAACATAAAGGCCATCAGATATAATAGTTTTAAAATAAAATTTCTACAAAATTGCAGCAAATTCATTTATGGATGGCATGTTTGATAAATGATAAATTTGAAATTATTTGAATTAAGATTTTTGTGATATATAATTATTTAAAAAAAATTAGATAAATTATATAAACAAAGATTAATGGTTAAAATTTAGAGCTTACTAATTATTTTCAAGATTAAGATGAACCTACTAATGAAATTCATCTTAATCTTAAAAATAATTAAAACTTAGAACCTACTAATCATTTTCAGGATTAAGGTGAACTTACTAATAAAATTCATCTTAATCTTGAAAATAAACCTCATTAGTAAATTCTAAACATTAGCCATCAATAATTTATCAGAAAATTTTTACAAACATGTGAAATTAGTGTCCCATAGACATTAGGGACGCTAACTCAATTAACCAAATACTCTACTCTACAAAAATTAAAAGCACCTAAATACCCTACATTAATGAAAGTAATTGTCTGAACTAATTAAGTAATCTATATTATTATGAAAGCTGATTAAATAAACCAAGCTAATAGTGCTTTCATTTCAACAAAATAATGTTTTGCGTGGTACTAAATAATTTTTCCAACGAACCTGTAGTAGTTTGACGACATGGCCATTTCCGAATAATCTGTGCACCAACATGAACTTGTCTGGATCGTTTTTCAAGAAATATGGTGCGAGCACACATTTCTCCAAGCATTTCTTTTTCTGGAATTTGCAGGCACCGCAAGCAGTTTCTGCCTTGCAAACTTGGCTCATGATCTGCAAAAAAAAAAATTTCCAGACACGAAATGTGTTGTGTTACGAGTTCTTACCATCTGAAAGAATTACTATTACGAAATAATGTAACTTACCTTTCATTAGTACGTAAGGAAGAATGAACAAAATAGCTAAAAGGCGTCAGGGCGATCTGAAGCAAATGGCGAGTAACGTCCGAATTATGACAAACGAAACGAAAGGTTGAGGTACGATGAAGAGGAGGAAAAGTAATAGAAAGAATGGGAAAAAGCAGTAAAAATATCTTCAAGAGTGACATAAAAGAATGGGAAAAAGCAGTAAAAATATCTTGCCATGCCACAGAGCGCACAACAGAACTCGGAGGTGAAAAGAAGGCAACTCAACCAATATTTGGAAAAAGCAGTCACACTTCAAATCAACGGTTGAAAGTGTCTCACTTGATTGAATGGAGCAGGGTAAAAGTGTAGACGATTGTTGATGCATAGGAAGACCTATCGGCCTAAAAATAATATTCTTCAAGAGTGACATAAAAGAATGGGAAAAAACAGCAAAAATATCTTGCCATGCCACGGAGGGCACAACAAAACTCGGAGGTGAAAAGAAGGCAACTCAACCAATATTTGGAAAAAGCAGTCACACTTCAAATCAACAGTTGAAAGTGTCTCACTTGATCGAATGGAGCAGGGTAAAAGTTTAGATGATTGTTGATGCATAGGAAGACCTATCGGCCTAAAAATAATATTCGAAAAGTAATCTTAAGAATTTTAATTCATAAATTAAATTATTCATAAAATAAAGCCTTGTTTTCTTACCGATAAGACATGTTTTAATAATATTTACATATGTTTTGGTGATAAGATTTATGTAAATATTATTTTCTAGGGTGTTAAATAGTAGGTGAAAAGTTTTATTAGTAGTTATTTTTTTTGTAAGTTTAGTAATATTTTTCATTCATTTATTTATAAATAGGTAGGTTATAAATATATAAGTCGTTCGGTGGTCTCAATTTTCCCAATGGGAAACCAGGTCTGTTGACCATGAATCACATTATAAGCCATCCAAAACATAAATAGTTTGAGTCTATTTAACCAAGCCTTATAAGGTTGATAGTCCGGAAACCAACTAGTAAGCATAACACTAAAAACATAAATGCTACCCAACATATACAACCAAAATTAAGCCGAAATTAACAGACATAACTTCGACTAACTAATCATCTGACGATCCCACTGGAGCAGGATCTTTAGCACTTGATCTTGGCAATTCAAATTGTGGCATACATGGGATATGCCGCTTAATGTGGACCAGGCCAACGTTCTGATTATACAACTAAAGTTGAATAACCTCGAGCTCATTTTGAATGTCTCGGAGGCCCGACTCGACCTCACTTTGCGCTACTGTGTTGGTGGTCACAACCATTGCTTTGGCCACTATGGATTTCATTAACCAGTAGAGATGAACAGATTCTCTAAACAGGGCGAGACAACTGCGAGTGTACCCAGGGTCCATGATTAGCTCCCCCTAATCTTCGGCTAGTAGTTCAAGCTCAACATTAGTAGTTAATTCTTTTAAATTGAACCTAGACCTATTTTAATTTTGGATTTACCAAGAATAGGGATGGATCAAATCTCTCTAGGTGCAAACTTTTTCTCAAGTTTTTTTTAACTCAAAAAAGAGGTTTGCATCTCAAGAGATTTCATCCCTTAGGGCACTTGGTATATTAGAAGTTAAAATGGATCTAAGTCGATATGTAATAAGTAGGGCTATTTACTCCACTAAATATATTTATAACTTGTACCTAACTTGAAAGCTATCATCTAGTTAAAATGTTACAAGTACATGTATCTATTTTATTAAATTTTTCCAAAATTTGTGTCTAAAATTATTTCATATACATTTTGCAATTATTAAAACAAACAAAAAAATAAGATGTTACAAGTGAGGATATTTATTCCACCAAATTTATCTAAAACTTTTCCCTAAATCTAACCCCCCTAGTTTTTGCAATCATTAATGCAAAAGGAAACACAAGCATAAATATATTATTGGAGAACCCTAAACTTAGATGAAAACAATCATATACATTCACCAACCTTACATACCATCATTCATCATTAGAAAAAATAAAAAAAATAGAAACAATCGTAGCTCAATCAAATTTAGAAACAATTGTTAAATTGGATTTTTTTCCCATGCTATTGATTGAAGGACAAGTGTTGATAATGCTTGCAACTCAACATATCTATTTTAGGAGCTAAACGAGGACCAGAACTAAAACTCTTTTTATCGAAAAGAAGAGAAATTTGCATGGCATTTGTCACTTCAAAAGGCCAATCATAAAGATAATTTTAGCTATCAAGAAACTACACCAACATGGTACATTTCTAGATCATGTCTCTCCAATTAATGCTATTATCTCAATTAGGGAGCAGATAGCTTGCTTCACTTCTGCTATTCTAAACCACCTTAGAGAATCAAGTAACTTATTATCAAAACATGTGTTATGTATAAATAAGGGTGTTCTGACATGAATCTCAAGTCCCAAACAAGATTCTTCATAAACTTCTCAATCCCTTCTTCCCCTCTTCTTATTCTAGCTTGCATCTTGACACTCCTCCTTGCACACATTTAAACTATGAGGCACAAGGTAGCTATTGCATATAGGAGCATTTATATCTTATAAGAAAAGTGTGACACTTTGTTCTAAATTTCTCCACAAATGTGATGACAAGTGCGTCCATTTCATAGTTAATGTAGTATAAGCTAAATGAAAATTTACGGTCTTCTATACAAGATCAAGAAAGCTATGCCCAATATCTAACACCATAGTGCAGGGCATGTTTGTCGTTTCCATAGTTGCTACCAAATCTCTTTCAGTGCTGGAGTTGTTTTCTCAATAGACTTGTTTTTACTGCTCTTGAAGTGATGAAAGCCACCACTATTGCATATAGGAGCATTTAGACATTATAAGAAAAGTGTGATACTCTATTATAATTTTCTCTACAAATGTGATGGCAAGTGTGCCTTGAATGTTCGCAATTTCATGGTTAATGTAGTATAAGCTAAATGCAAATTTAATTTCTTTTATACAAGATCAAGAAAGCTATGCCCAGTAGCCAACACCACACCACAGAGCAAGACATGTTTGCTAATTCCATAATTGCTACCAAATCTCTCTCGGTACTAGAGTATTTTCTCAATAAGCTTCTTTTTACTACTCTTGAAGTGATAAAAGTCACATCTAAATATAACAAAACATGTAAATTAAAAATTTTGTTTTATTTAAATTTTAGGATTTGAAATTAATTTTTACTATCTGCACAAAGAGCAAAAGTGACCAACTTCATATCAACTATTGAAATATAATCACTTTCTTTGAAGACACTCAGAAATAGAATGAAAATTAGTAGATTAAACAATCTTTAATAGGTCAAGAACCCACGAAGAAAAAAACACACTCAATGAGAATGAAATAAAATCAACATAAAATTGCTAACGACATCCATATAAAACCCTCATCAATATGGGAGTAGGATTTGTACAAATCTTGGTTCATTATAGCACAATCTTAAGATTCTTTAGGTTGGCAAGAAGAGTACCTAAAGAAAATATAACATAGAGCAACATATTCTAAAGAGAAAAAATCTTCATGCATCTTTAACTTGAACATAGGCCTCATGATTCTTTCAACAGTTGTCAAAGAATCATTAATTAGTGCTATATGCTATTGCCTTACGGTGTTTCCTTTGCAACATTTGGTGCAATTGCTAGTTTATATATTATTGAGAGTAGGAGGAAAACATTTTACCACATCTCCCTCATACTAAGTTGTAATACCAACAATGAATGTTTTGTAATGCTTTTAACTAGCAATTGCACCAGATGTTGCAAAGGAAACACCGCAAGGTATAAATTCGAGAAGAATCATGACATATAAAAACTCATTGAAGATAAAAAATAGTAAACAAAATGCCACTCAAAGTTATAAGATAAAGAGAAATCACTTACATTATCTTTCCAACATAGATTGCCTCTTAATCTTCAAAGATGATCTTTCAAGTTCCAATAACAAATAATTGAGATTTGGCAAAAATATAGGTAGTAGATGACATCAAATAAGCTAAATAAGCTAATCTTAATTCATGAACAATATGATGGTTATCTTTCCAAATCTAAATTTGTAGCACAATCTCACAAATTTCAGACATCGTCATGTATTAGATGAAAATGAGCTAGACATTAGCTCCCAAATATTCATAACTTTTGGTGTAAAAACTGGAACTTTGATGGGAAAATCTAGTGCAATTGATCCAGGTGGAGGTTGGTGGCCACCCACCTATCCCATTTGGACCCCCACAACTGTCTCTTTTAGTTTTTCAGTTTCCTTAATTATAGCGCAGTTTACTATTTTTAGCATTTTTTCGGGTCCTAAACTTTCGGAGCCGTTTTGAGGCCCTAAACGACGTTTTTTGGGAAATATACCTCTGCGAATTTTTAGATTAAAAATCGTCTTTTCCGTCGTAGTCCTCGGAGAGATCTTTCCAACGGGCTATCATGCGCGTCAAACAGAGATCGTATGCCAAAGTTACGACCCTGGGAAGTTGATGTACCAATTTACCCAAATGGGGCCCATAGTTTGGCGTTTCATCTTCTAGGGTTAGGTTTTGGAATGTTAAGGGTTTTCCATTGTTTCTCAATAATAAATAGGCCTTCGAGCCTCATTGTAAACACAGTTCGAAACAATTCAGAGGCATGTAGCCGACACATCTCTTCTCAGAGATAAGCTATCATCGCCCTAGCTGGGTTATTTCTATTTGTAAGCATATTTCAGTATTCTCCATTAATGAAATGAAGTATTATTTCCGCTGCATCTATGTTTTTATGGTTATCGCATCTCTGTATTTATGGTTATCTCTGTAATCTATTGCGTTCCTGCTTAAATCCGGATCAACAATCCAATTGATGATGTTCAATAGCTCCAATGTTTCCCCTAATAACATCATCTCTAAAAATTGTAAAGAAACATTTTGAATTGCAAAATAACTTAGAATTTTTATTTTAACATAGGGTTAGTTTTATTTATTTTATTTTATTGTATTGTTGGATAACATCTTATTCAATGATCACCTTTCATTAATTTTGAATTTATGACGACACTACCATTTTTTATGACAAATTTGTTTCTTTCTGACAAATAGTTCTCCCTTTTCCGACAATTTTATAAATTCTTTTATGTTGACGGGGAGTACTGTCATCTATGTAATATTTGTAACCCTTTGATTTTAAACATGATTTTGATCCAATTGCATGAAAGCATTACTAATGTGAATGATACATGTTTGAGTAAGTCATTGGAAATGTGTGATTCACATGAACTCTCGAACATATGGACTCGTGTCAACCTTAGGAGCTTCGGTTTACCAATGCCTATAACAAGCATCCACTGCTTCTGATATTCTTGATAAACATGCAATCGACTAGTGGAAGCTCATGTATTATTTCCATCAATTTCTTGAGGCGAAGGAATGAAACGAGGAAGGACTTGAATCACCTTGGGTAGTGTATTGGAGAAGAAGGATGTCACATGTGACTTGGAAGTAGTGTAGTTGAAAAAAATGATTTAACTGATATAATTGGGTAGTTAAAAAAATTAAAAAAATGTATATATACTCATTATGAATGTGTTAACATATACTCATTGTAGAATGTATATATGTTACTTAAAGGTCAAATATGTTAGTTTTAAGGGCACTCTTTAGTTTATGACTAGATAACATAGATGTCACATGTGACTTAAAAGTTGTGTAGTAAAAAAATAGATTTAATTCATATAATTGCGTAGTTAATTAAAAAAAATCATCACATATATATATATCTATATATAAGGATGATTATTAATATTTATTTCATAATTGATTCATTAACTTCTTTCTTTTTGGTTTGACTCATAGGGATTTGAACTTTGATTTCATCATTTGTATAATACTTGAACTTTGATTTCATAGTTTACATAATACTTCAGAGCATGACAATTGCCAAATAAGTTGCTCACCAATAGACTAATTGATTTATCAAATTTTAAAAAGTATAATTTATGTAAATTTATTTTAAATTTTATTTCTTTGTTCAATAAATATTAATAAAGATTTACAATTTTGGTAATTTATAAAATTTGACATATCAATCTTTATAATAAATATTTTAAAATAATGTTTTCAATTTTAACTATAATTATAATAAAAATTATTTAAATTATTTGATTTTTTTTTTCATTGGACAAAAAGTTTAATTTCTTGTTTTTAGCAATGGTAAAGTTTGTATTGAAAAAATAAGAAAAAGTTATTCCATAATATTTATATTCTTAACATAATTTATAAACATATTTTCATGAGGTGTTATTATTAATCATGACATATTCATATTTTTATGACACATGATTAAGTTTCACATTTATAATTTTGACATGATTCATATTTTCATAAACAGAGATTAAATTTTACATTTGTATTTCTAATATATTTTATATATTTGAGTAAAAATAAATCTCTACAACCAAATATTAATGAACTTTAAAATAAAATAAGTAAACAAAAATCCTTTTGATTTTCTAATTCTATGGTCTAAAGTTTAGAATAATAAAAAAATATATAATTTTAATTGATTTTTTTTTTTCAAATAATATACTTTAATCATTACTTTTGATTTTTTTTTTTAATTTTCAAATAATATACTTTAATCATTATTTTTCATTTTTATTTTTAATGGCTTTAGCAATTTTTTAAAGTGAATTAGTGTCTATATTATCATATATAAAAATATAATATTAGCCATAAATATCTATCTATTTGCCAACTGATAAATTTGGGCAGGGTAGTCCAAGTAAGTTTGACAATCTTGTTTTTTGGACCTGGGCTTGGGAATCTTGCCAACCACCCATCAAAAAAATTCGGGACAGCGTGAGGAAGGATGGGCATCAAATTCCACGATCCAAGGAGCTCTTGCTAAACTTGGACTGTGAAGTTGCAATTCAGAGAAATATGAACAACAGATTCAGATTTTTCTTTGCATAGAACGCATCTTGATGGACCATGGAAACCCCTTTTCTGGAGCCTATCTTCTATTAGGATTTTTTGATGGCATAGCAGCCAACAGAAGAAGTCAATCTTTAGAATAGTGGAGAAATCCCAGATGCTGTTCCAAGGCGTCGGATTGGGGGGAACGTGGGGTCTCTCCCTGATTTTGGTATAGCCCTGTGCTACCGAATAACCAAACTGTTTTTCTCCCCAGCCTCTCGAGTCCTTCTTTTTTGCGTGCGTAGGGGCAGCTCCATGGAGCAGTGTGGCATATTCTGGCATCCACGCCGCTGGGACATCGGATTTCCAGCCTGCCCAATTATCACCATGCCAAGCCGATATATCCCATAGCGTTTTAATGTTGGCCTCGTCCATCCACGTTTTCAGCTCTCTGCTTAGGCTCGAGTTCGATAGAGGAGGTCTGTTCATAATGTTATCCTCCCAAATTCTGATGAGTTTACCATTCCCGGGTATCCAATAGGCGTTATCTCTTATAAGTGGCCCGACTTTGGAGATTAGGTTGCTGAGAGGGGTTCTGAAATGCTCTTTTTGTTGTTCCAAACACCGAAGTCTCTGGCCTCTGAAGTATTTCTTCCACAGCATCAACTGAACCCAACCAGGCTTTAGCGCTATAATCTTCCATATTAGTTTAGCTCCCATTGCTAAATTCTGAGTGTTTAGATCTTTAAAATTTAGTCCTCCTTCCTGTAGCGGCCTTGAGACTATTTCCCAGTTTACTAAGGAGAGCCTTTTCTCATTATTCTTGCCTCCTTTCCAAAGGAATTTTCTGATTAGCTCCTCTATGCTTTTTATGATTCCCATTGGTGCCAAAAGAACAGAAAAATTAAAGAGAGGCAGGCTGCTCAACACTGATTTAATTAGCACTGATTTCCCGGCCAAGTTGAGCCAAGATGACCCCCAGGCCTGCATTTTGGCTTTGATTTTTTCAATCTGTGGGAGCCAATCCTTGCTTGTAGCTCTCTTGTGAAAGACAGGTAGCCCGAGGTATTTGAAGGAATTCCAAGATGTTGAAGCAGCAAAGCCCAGACATCTGGCTATGGCACTAGCAGCAACTACTGGAACGTTCCAGCAATAAGTATGGCACTTACCCCTGTTTAATTCACTGCCCGAAGCTTGGCAGTAGTCTTCCAGAACCTCTTTGAATTTCCTTGCCATCCGTTGAGAAGTAGCCCCAAGGAGTAGCGTATCATCTACAAAGAGTGCATGGTTGATGCTTTTGGTCCCTCTTGCTATGCATAACCCAGCTATCTCTTGGTCTTGCTGTTTCTTGTTTAAGTGAAAACTAAGGACAGAGGCTTGCAACACAAAGAGGAGAGGTGACAGGGGGCACCCCTGCCTCAGCCCTCTAGATGCTTTAAAGAAATTTGCAGCCCTGCCATTCACAAGAGAGGCAATCCAAGGTTCGGAGATACAAGCTTTGATCCATTTAATGAAATTTTGTCCAAATCCCAGTTTGTGCATTACATCAAATAGAAATTTATATCTAACACGATCAAATGCATTAGCTAGATCGAGTTTAATAACCATACCTTGTTCTTTATGGCGCTGACTCGAGTGGATCGCCTCTTGGACCAAGATGAAATTTTCTACCAACTGCCGCTCTGAATAAAGCCGTCTTGGTTCTCCGGGATGACTTTAGGGAGGATTTTCTTCAATCTGTTTGTTATAAATTTAGTGATCACTTTGTATCCAATGTTGCATAAGGATATTGGATGGAATCTGTTAAAGGTGTTAGCGCCTTTTTCTTTGGGAATAAGGGCGAGGAAAGCTGAGTTTGTACAGCCCCCAATTTTCTGGCATTCTTGGGATTTTTGTATCATTTTCATAAAATCCTTCTCCACTATCTGCCAGCATACTTGAAGAAACCTGGGTGTGAATCCATCAGGACCCGAAAATTTGTCGGGTTCCATTGCGAAAAGCGCTTCTTTGAATTCCATTATCAAAATTTTATTTTCTAGCATCTGATTCATTTTTGCAGTGATGAGCTTGGGGACATCGTCTAACAAATTGCCGTTTTGGGTGATCCCCTCGACTTCAAAATACATTTTTTAAAAGTGTTTTGATGCAGCCTTCTTGATGTTGACGAAGTCTTTTAAGGTGCTCTCTTCATTTTTAATTTCTGAAATACTGTTACGGTATTTTCTAGCTTGGGCCTGCTTATGAAAAAAGGAGGAATTATGGTCTCTAGCCTTGAGCCATAGACTCCTTGACTTGAGCCTCCAAAATTCCTCTTCTGCCAGGCATGCCTTGTGGAATTTTTGCTGCAGCTGGTATTCCTTATCTAGCTCTTCTTTGGTGATTTCAGCAACTTCTAGATGAAGGTGCTGAATTTCAAGATCTTTTTGAATTTTTTTCCTGTCCACTGCCGGATTAGGTAAGGTATTTACCCAGCCCTTTAGCATCTTTTTAACCCTGCGAAGTTTTTCCTCCCATACAAAGAATGAAGATCCCTTGACCGGCTCTTTCCAACATTCTCTAATCTTTTGCAAGAAATCTGTCTCTTTGGTCTATAGGGAACTAAACCTGAAAGGTATAGGCCCTAGAACCTTAGAAGGATTCAGTTCTAGACTGATAGGCTTATGGTCAGAGACACTGCTTTGGAGAATGCGCATTCTAGCCTCCAGCCCCAAGAGAAGGAAGGAGCTTTGGACAAGAAAACGATCCAGTCTTGCTGCTATGTATCCTAGCCCCACTCTCTTGTTTGACCAGGTGAACGTGCCTGTGACTGGTTTTATGTCTAGCAGGTCCCATTCTTGCATGAGATCTTCGGCCCATTCTCTTGCCAGATCCCTAACTATGCTGCGTCCTCTTTTTTCTGAGGCTCGGAGTGTGAGATTTAAATCTCCAGCAATGATAATATTTCCCAAGTTTTCTAGATCTTCTAGGCTTTTGATGGAGTCCCAATAGTTCTTTTTCTCACCTGCATTATTAGGAGCATACACATTGAATATACAAATAATCTCCTTTGTTTCTAGATGCTGCAATTTTAAAAAGATCCAATGGGTATTTAGGGATTCAGAGATTAGTGAAAACTTGTTTAAGTTCCAGAGCGTCCCAAGTCCTCCCGATGCTCCTCGGGCAGACACTGCATGCGCTCCATTCTTTTTCCACAATTTTTTGCTTGCTTGGAGGAAGGCTGAGTCCTCCAACTTGGTCTCCTAGATGAGGAGGATATCTGGGGATTCCAATCTTATTAAGCTATGCATTGCTTCTTCCTTTGATGAGGTACCCATCCCCCTACAATTCCAGGAGACAAACTTCATTATTTATTTCTGCCTTGGAGAGCTCCCTTAGAGCCCTGTGATTGAATCCTAGTCACCTTCGGGGTTTTAGATAGGAGCTTCTCTAGCGTTGGCTGGCTGCCCTGGAGTTTGTCCTTGTAGGTTTCTTGTTCTCTTTTCTCTTTTGCAGTTTTGCGCCCTCGTGTAGATCTTCTGGGAGAGGACTGGGATTCCCCAATTTCCCCTTCTTCCTCTGATTCTTCGGACTCTTGGGTTTCCCCCTCTTCTTCGGAGGCCTTCTCCTCTGGTATACTTTTGATGGAGGGGGAAGCTTTTGGGGCAGAGATCTCCTTTGGCACTTCTGTTTCCTGTGTGGTCGTGATTTCAGTTCCAAGGATTTCAAATTTATTTCCTTGGCTTTCCCTCGCTGATTTTTGAGCAATGCCCTCTTGCGGGTTCTTGGCACTGCCATTTGTGTTCTTCCTGTGAGAGGTTTTGGATCTCTTTGCCTGGTTCCATCCATCTTCCTTTCCTTTTTCTTTCACCCCTTTGAATGTGCAGTCCCCAGTGAAATGCCCGTAGACATGGCACTTCCGACATTTGAATGGAAACTGTTCATAATCTAGTTTCTGTATATGAGTCCAGGGACCAACCACTATTTTGACGGCTTCCAGCAGTCCGACCTCCAGATCTACCTCTACACAGATTCTGGCGCAGTCATATTGATCCTTGCTGTTAGCCTTGTCTATGAATTTTCCCAGGGTGTTGCCGATATGCTTCAAAGAATCCTAGTTCCAGCAATGAACTGGTAGGTTGGGGAGCCTCACCCACACCGGGACTGCTGTTGGCACGTCTAACGCCAGATCGAAGTCTGGTGTCCATTTGTTTAAGTACAACCCTTAGGGGCCATGAAGTAGGGGCCATTCCTGAAAATTAGGTCTTTGTCTTGTTTTGCAGAAAATTCAAACAATAAGTAGCCTCTCTCGAGGAAGTAAGAGGTTACCTTATTTTGGATCAGAGGTGCCCAGTTCCTAGCAACCCAGTTCTCGGTCATCTTTGGGGAAGGCCAGAGTCCTGTAAACTGTCCTACCAGAGCCCGATCTGCCAGAGAGAGAGCTACTTGGATCGGCCCTTCCGGTGGGAGGGCGATCTCTGGGATATCTTCCAACCTTTTCACAAACTTCGCTGCTTCCGAGCATTTCTTCTTGGGCAGGGAGGCTAGAAGGGTTTTGAAGGCCTCTGCTGCAAAGGGAGGAGGAGGAGAAGGCTCCTCCATGGAGAGTCAAAATCACCAGCCAGGGCGACCGTGGCTGGGAGCAAGTCTCTCGTGGATCCCCGCAGGCGCAAAGACGAAACTACTACGAGAACCCAAGCAGGCTCCAGACAGGTCTACCCGTGGGCACCTACGTAGGCTCAGGGCGCGAGGAGAGCGACTGCGCACGTAGTCTCAGCTCCCGCGGGTTGCGGGCTTCTCAGGATGCAGAGCTCGGCATCAAAATATTCACAAGTTCTATCGTTAATGTTAATATTAATGTAGAGTGTATTTTCTTTTAGCATTCTATAAGTGAGCGTAATACTCATTGTTTAACACATTATTTTTTACATTATTATTTGTGATTCTTCACTTATAATACATTTTTAAAAATTATCTAATACACTAAAAATTTAAAAATATATATTTTCAAGATTGCAAAAGTACAATATAAATTAATGTTTTAAATAGATAACTTTATATATATACATATTTTGTAAGCTTGGGAGGGCTACATATTCATCATGTCCAACTTTTCACCCGCGATAGCACAAGATTTGAACCTTCATTTCCATGGTCATTGCCAATTGAGCTAACCCAAGCGAACAAAATTAAAATAAAATTTTAATCTAAATAATAGAAATAATTTATATTTCTAAATAATTAATTCAACATTTATTAAATAAATCGATATTATATTATATTTGTAAATATGTAAAAATACAAAATTATTTATTTGACAATCTTTAATGAAGAAAAGAGTTATATATTTTCGAAACATTTCTATTATCACTCCTCTAAGTCAAAGCACTGCCCTCCCATAGCCATGTGACTGACCATGTCATGCCCACACTGATATAATGCCATTTCCAAAACGTTATGTGAAAAGTTGTTCTTCTCTGCAACGAGGGAAATAACGTTGAGAAACAAAAAACATTTCATAGCGGGAGAATTTATTAGCCAGAATGAGGCAGGAGAGAGCCCTGTCAGATATCATTGTCATTGCTCATATAGCCCTTTCGCTTGAAAACTACACGCAGATGTATGCTTGCATCCATGAGATGAAAATTAAACAAATTCAACTTGTAGATACCATAAGTAACCCTCTCATGACCTTGAAGAACTTGTCAGAGGCAAGACATGCCCTCTTAACCTTTACACTTTTCAACATGTAAAAAGAAAATCCTTTGCTTGTATGGAAGTGTTTTTTTGGAAGGAAAAAAGCCAAGAAATGCTAATTATTTTCTTAATTCACTGCAGGTCCTCAAATTATGTGGTCTTTCGAGCGACAAACACACCAAAGCATGTTCACCTGCAGAATCTTGATCGATATTTTCTATCCAGTTTTGAAAAAATTATTTTACCAAACTAGTTGAATATTCCTTGTTTTCCACTAAATATACATATTTGACTTCTTTTCTTATCATGTATAGTTTACATTTTACAACCAACTATCTTGGAAAGGCTTGAGCTTCTGAATATTTTCAATCCACACCGTTCGAGCACCGATCAGGATGATTTAGAGAGTGATCTACCGATGGAAGAGATGGACCGAGATCTGCAGCTCTCGGATGGATTGATTGTCCTTTACAATCTGCCAATGTCATGGAAGCATACTTTGAGCATTATGTCCCTGTGCCTCTTATGATCAACGAAAAACACCAATTTCTGAAACTTGTAGATTTTGTATGTTTGTTTAGTTCTTTTGGAAGTTAGAACACAAAATATGAGATAGATTAAGCTTGGTTGCGCAGGTTGTGGATCACATTTCATCCATCCACAAAGCAAAAAATGCAAACCATAACCTCACAATTTCAACATAAAATTTCAGATTAACAAAGACTATGGATATGGTAGAATAGTAATGAACATTCTCTGCATTGACCAACAAATAACAAAAAAAGTTGTGGTACCGACTACTTACCTACCAGGAAGATCCAACGAGTTCCACTATTTCAGATTTCTAGAAAATACAAGCTTGCTTTCGTTCAACTCTGGTACGGAGGAAACCTTTCGTGAAAGACCTTTAAGCAAAAGCAAAATATCAATTTTAGGCCAGAGCAACAAGAAAAACAAGAATGTGAGAAAGGTTGGAAAGGTACTTGCAATATGTTCATGGGTTATAATAAAGATCAACAAGGTACTTGCAATATGTACATGGGTTATAATAAAGATCAACAAGGTGAACGATTGCATAAATCAAGATACTGTTGACAGTTAAAGCAATGGGAATGGGATTGAATGGTGAAAGAACTTTCAGTCGTCTAACATCGGATTTGACGACACAAAAGAGTGCAAAGTGGTAGCTGGAGGAGTTCTTCCCTTATGGAATGCCTTACGACGTAAGTAAAACCAACCAAATATGTATATTCATTAAACTTGTGAACTTGAAGTTGATCACGAAAGGAATTAGACATCTCCCTCATAGTATGTTGTATACCAACCTAGATCCATCTTAACGACATAACTAAGTGTAGATACACGTTCCTTAGAGCGTTGATAAACACTTTTTCTTCACAGTTGGTTTGGGATTGAATCCATGTCCCAAAGGGAAGAAATGCCAAGGTCCCAACTTTTTCTTCACAGTTGGTTTGGGATTGAATCCATGTCCCAAAGGGAAGAAATGCCAAGGTCCCAATGGAACCAAATTCACAGCCTCCATGAATAACATATATTTCGTTCTCCTGTCCACTGCGCTTCATCAAGCCCACTACTTTGGGCAGTCAAAAGGTGTTTACAAGTTGAATTTCTCGGACAATCCACCATTTCCATTTAATTACACGGGTACTCTAAAAAACACACGGACTCTGAACGACACTAGCCTCAAAGTGGTTCCCTTCAACGCCACCATACAAGTGGTTTTGCAAGAAACAAGTTTGGTTGGGGCAGAGATCCATCCCCTCCATCTTCACAGATATAATTTCTTCGTAGTTGTAGGGTAGGGCACGTGGAACTACAATCCATGTTTTGACCCTAAATACTTCAATATGGTGGATCCTCCCCAGAGAAACACTGCCAGAGTTCCCAGTCGAGGTTGGGTGGCTATTCGATTCTGAGTTGACAACCCAGGTAATATTTTTTACATATATTCAATCCATTCCCATGTTACAATCCTAGTCACATTGATCAAATTCTATTGTTCATATATGTTTGATTTTGATAATTATTCGGTAACTTTTGTAGGCATTTGGTTCATGCATTATTACTTGGAGGTTCACACGAGTTGGGGATTAAAAATGGCATGGTTTGTGCTATATGGACATACACCAAATCAATCTCTTCCTCCTCCTCCGCCGGATCTTGCAACCTGCTAGCTCATCATGATGATCAATACACAATCGATGCTCCTACTGACGGCGACCATGGTTGATTGATTCAACTTGAATGTTTTCTTCCCATACGAGTTCAAGCAATTTAACATAAGGAGTTGCATCTGACCCAGTCAACATCGAGATAACATCCACTCCGTCATCTAACACATTCTTGAAGGCAAAGAGCAAGTCGGAGGTCACACAACTAGATACCCAACAAACTTTGTAGACTGCAATATGTGCTTTGGGCACCATTCCTTTGGAGATTCTGTTCACGTACTTATCATGTTGGCTCTGTCAACGAAATAGCATGCGATGATGGAGACAATTTGTGTTCCATGGCTTTGTGAGTCCCAATCTGAATGAATTTCCACTATCTCGTTCAAGGGGCCAAATGTGGCTTTGTAGCCTTTGTAGAAACACCATGCTCCAACCAATACATCCACATCAACATAATAATAAACATGGTTAAATGTTTTTTTTTCAAAAATAGAAAAAACACATTTCATTGATTATAATGAAAGTACAATGTTCTAGAGAAAATATAATTCAGCGCATACATAACTAGAGTTCATAGATTCCAGGTTCTAGGTAGCCTGAGAAAAAAAAAAAAATATTGGCTCAATCTCTGTGTTTGTTCTCCATCTCAGCCAAAACAATCGAGTGAGACACAAAGGATGCAAAGGATGCACATATGTGCAGTCCAAGATCCAAATTCAAACTTGTAGACCGACCATGTGAGTCATATCCATCATATCAAAGAAGAAGTTGGGTGAAATGTTAGCATGTAAAATTGTGAAAATATTAATTATTATTTTGAAACTCTATATTTAAAATTAAACAGGGTGTAAGATTTAAAGTTTTTTTTTTTACAAATTTTGTGTGCATGTAAAGTTTTAGTAAAAATGAATATTGTTGGAATTCTAAAATTTAATTATGAACTTGTTTTTGGCTCTATTCTTTCAGTCTATCTTAGCATTTTCAAGGAAATTGCTAATTATATTTATGACGATAGACATTTCTTTTGAATTTGTTCACTATCCAGTTTGGTATACACTTTTCTTAGGCTGTAGACATCAGTTGAGTGAATTAGAGTGACATTTCATTGGTCTCATATTTCTTTTGAATTTGTTCACTATGCAATTTGGTCTACACTTTTATTACGCCGTAGACATCGGTTGGGTGAATTAGCGTGACATTTCACTGGTCTCCCTTTGCTCTTAAATTGACATGGGTATCTTTCGATACAATAGAAGACATTTTAGTTATTAACGGAATGGTGACCCATGAACATGACTATCGGATAATTCTTCGGTTGCGGAATGGTGGCCCATGAACATGACGATTATAGAATTCGCTGATTTGTTATTTTTGTGCTTCAATGCAAGCAACCCCAATGTTGCAGCAAGGCTACAGTTCGGCCATCTCAAAGCCACTGAAGGCCAGAAACAACTATTGGAAATATCCTCTCATAGCAACCCTTTGAGTACAAATTTCCCACTTCCGTCTCGTACTTGCACTTGGATAGGACTGATATTCTGAAGCAACATGTTCTTCTTCATAACAGTAGCAGCAAAAGAGTGTGCCCATTTCGCATGCATTGTTCTTACTTTGCAATGGTTCTAAAATAGGAGAGTCCCATGGCCTCAATAAAGAATACCAATCTTCTTAAGTCCGTGGGCGAGCAAGAAGAAGACGAGGGTGACGAGGATAGATGAGTAATTTGTAAAATTATGTTGATAACTGTTAGATTTTTGACGATGTCGATGTGCATGAAAATGTCGATTAAAACGTCAAGGCGCAGCAGAACAAGGCACAACAGAACAATGGCGGTGTTGATACTGTTGTTTGCATGTCTCTACATAATGGCGGATGCTTCCACTAGTGTAGGGGGCATCCACGACATACCAAATGTTGAACACAAGAAAGAGATTCAAGACCTGAGACGCTTTGTTGTCGATGAATACATGCAACAAAATGTTGGTATTTTGTTTTCCAAGGTGGCAAAAGCCCAAGAGCAAGTGGTCTCGGATCTGCTGTACTTTATCATAATAGAGACCAAGGGATCCAAAACCAATTTGTATGCGTCCAAAGTATGGGTGAAGCCATGGGTGAAATTCAAGCAGTTGCAAGAGTTCAAGCCCTTGCAAACTTAGTTTTGATAAAGGTTGGTTTCGTCTTCATCTGTCTTTTTTTTTCCTTTTTCTTCTCTGATGTTAGAGTTTGAGGGTTCATGGAATAAGAATACAAGTGTTCAAATTAAATGGTGTAGATTACATGGTTAAGAACACAAATGCTTTGGAGGCCATGATGACATTTTCCATCTAGGTCTAGGTCTGGCTTTTTAGTTCTGTAAGTGGTACGGAATCAAATGTGCATTAGTATCCATTAATGACCATGAGAACTATAGGTGTCGTTATAATTAAATGATGAATGGAGAACTATAAATGCAGTTGTAATGAAATGATGAAGTGAAAAGTAACGGGAATACCTATTGTTCAAGCTTAATTCTGGTTTAGGCCTTAAAAAAAAAAATGTCAGCCTTTGGAGTCGAAGGCAGTTCATTACTGCCTAGTCGTTTGCTTGGATCCTTCTTTAGCAGCTGCACATCACATGAAGGCAATAAACTCAGACACTATGTAACTTCTTTGGGGCCTTTCAACCAATGCCTTTTCAGCCTGCATATCAAATATGTTTCAAGAATGGTACCCCTCTTCAGAAATGTATTCAGACCAGAAACTGAATGCAACTACACATTGGTTACCACAGAAAATAACTAGTTACAAATAAAGCATGAAAACATTAAATAATAACCAACCTTGCAACACAAGTGTCACTGAAGACAAAAAATGATCCATCTTTACTCAAAGACAGTCCATTTGGGAGCTGAATATTACTCAGCAGTAGGCTAGCTTCTTTAGTTTGTGGGTTTTATTTTAACACTCTACCTGAAGGTTCTGCTAAAAAAGCCGACTGAATGAAGTTCCTGATACACATAAAACTGCAAGTTTCATAGACAACAATTTAATAAAAATATAACCACTACTGCAAAATAACTAGAATGATAGATATGTACCCAGGGTTATGAGATACACCTTTCTACACTCTGGAGTTTGAATACATGCCCACTTTTTCATATCAAATAGGTAACAAAATATTAACCCATAACTGGTAAGTAAGATTCATTCTTTCTTGGAAATCATTTGTACAGTCATGCATTATAATGTTCCGCTGTCACTATCATCCAAGCACTTAAACTTCACTAACACTTGATTAAGTGATTTCCTCCTAAAACTTCCCAAAGTTTTACTTCAAGTTGCATTTGCTAATGAACTTAGTGACAGATCATGACACAATTTTTAAGCTGTATTTATTTTGCTGCATAATCACTAAAGTGTAGTTCAAAATTATTTGTATTCTTGTACTTTTCTATGCACCATATCATTCTACCCACTTGTAACAGGAAGTCATATGAGAAAGAAAGTCTAGCCACATCCAAAAGGTGAGGTTTAGGTGCCTCAAAATTAGAGTTCAGACAGGAACCTTCACACATTTTAATGGGAATATTTGAATAGTATCAGGGAAAATGAAAAACTTTATTTTGTAATTTATTAGTTAAAAAAAATATCCTAAAAATTGATTTTGTATCTCATGCATTATTAATCTTAAAAATAGATCTCCAGATAAAAGTATAAGTACAACTTAAAGGAAAGACTTTCATCATACATCATAGTAACAATTGATTAGATTGAGTGACAGAAAAGAGAGAGCGCTCAGGGAGCTGGGAAAAAGACATTTCCAAGATTTCCAAGCCCCCCACATTCCCTTACAGGAATCTGTATAATTTCTATAGCATACAAAACATTTCCATACAACCTATTATTAGATGGATCCATATATTCCTATGGACAAGTCGTGCAAACATCTGGACATTCCATACAATTTTTACAACCTTACAACCATACAATGAGCCATACTTCTCAAGCAATGATTCTTCTCAACTTCAGGGTTATTTTGGTGACTGTGCAGTGTTGTTTGGGTAGCATGCAAAGGTTTCTTTGTAAGTTTTTTTAAGAAGGAATGAAAAGAGAATCTTGAATTAGTAATTATGTATGTGTGAAATTGTTTTTTATACTTAAGGAGAATTTTGAATGAGCAGTATGTGTGAAATTGTTTTTTATATTTAAGCGATTTAATTTTCAGTTATTAATATTTATTTCTATATCGATTAAATTCAACAATTACCTCATTTATTGAGATCATAGAAAATTATTAATATTTATTTTTATATCGATTAAATTCAACAATTACCTCATTTACTGAGATCATAAAGAGTTAATCACTTAGGCTTGGAAATTTTCACAAATCCTTTTTACAAGACCTAATCACAAAAAGAGATTCTTTTATCTTCAAGATTGCCTTATTAATATTTATTTCTATATGGATTAAATTCAACAATTACCTCATTTATTGAGATCATAAAGAGTTAATCACTTAGGCTTGGAAATTTTCACAAATCCTTCTTACAAGACTTAATCACAAAAAGAGATTCTTTTATCTTCAAGATTGCCTTAAGATATAACCCAATTCACAACACTGAAGTGTTTTTTTTCCAATTAGTTAGCCAGAGAGCACATCTTCTCTGGAGAGTAGGGAAACAACGTGGCAACCATAACAAGTTATGGTCCTTGCTATAAATTTGGCACTTGAGCAAGAATTCAAACCCTGAAGGATACGTACCAAACCTATGGTCTAATGCTCATACCATGATTTGCAAGGATGTTGCAAACATTATTTGTTTTATTTCTTGTATAAGGAACATATGTATACACTCATAGCATTGTCTTTTCAATGAAATTCAAGGACTTAGCCGTCTTAGAGGTTTTCCAAACCTATGGCCTAATGCTTATACCATGATTTGAAAGGATGTTGCAGACATTATTTTTCCTTCGTGTATAAGGAACATAGGTATACACTCATTTGTATTTTCAATGAAATTCAAGGACTTAGCGGTCCCATTAAATCTGACAAATCTCGCAGCAAAAAGGTGGAGTATTTTTATCTGGAAAATCTCAATTGGAAACAATTAACAATAAATCTATTATTGTCTTTGGTTAAAACACAACCAAGCCCGACCAACTTGGCCAACAACCTGAGCTTTCACTGCTCAACTATAGCTCTATACAATGAAGAATACCCAAGCCTTTTAATGGCTTAAACTACATGTAATACCATGTGGTCAATACCACGAGTCACCAATACTAGGTACCCAAAACCACAACTGTTAAACATAAGGGTTGACACAACCTCAACTCCACCACAAACAAATTGACATGATTGAGATGAATACCAAACCTTTTAATGGCTTAAACTACATGTAATACCATGTGGTCAATACCATGAGTCATCAATACTAGGTACCCAAAACCACAACTGTTAAAAATAAGGGTTGACACAACCTCAACTCCACCACAAACAAATAGACATGATTGAGACTCTATACAAATCCGTTCTATAATGTCATTATAATGCAGTTTTGAAAAGAACACCAAAAGTCAACTCTCAGTGCTACCAATTGACCTTGGACTGGGAAATTTATGGAGTCCAATTTCAACCTAATTCGCATCCACTGAGAATCTTTGTAAATTTAAATTAAATCTTAATAGTTTAATTGATACGCAAAATTAATCCCTAAAAAATTCTAAAACCTATACATTGATCTTAAAAGAATAAATCAAACATGCACTTGAATCCTATCAAAACATAACCTATGGTGCGAGACTTTGATACTATAAACGGATTTCAGTAGGCTGGCAGGGCTGCAAACTCTTCATGAAAACATGTGTAATCAATGGCGTGATCCGGATACGAAAATATGCAACACTACATATCAACTTTCAACAAGTTTGCAAGAGTTAACTCTATTGCAAGACACCGAAAATAAGGGCTGATCATACAACCACTCCTTGCTATGGCTTTCAGCAACTTGTCAAGAATTCACATTCAACAACCAAAAGGATTCTGAATGTTTTTATACAAATTAAAGTACACAAAGAGATCAAATCTATTTTTTTTGTTTTTATTTTAAAAATTTGGGTTATTCTCGGCTTTACATTGGTTTGATTATTAGTTATAATTATAATTATTGATTTTTTAATTTAATTTTATTATTATTATTAAATTAAAACTTTATATTACTCAAAAATTAGAGATACACAATTTTTCTAGATTACTCCAAGATTTTGATTTTTCTTAAAACATTATTATAGTCTAAACAAGACTAGAAATCCCATACAACACCAAGCACAAAAGTTCTCATTTATTCAACTCGCAAAACCCCGTAACTCTCAAATATACCAACAAAACTAGGACCATCATAAATGCCATAACTAGCTCTTAAACAACAAAAGGATAGCATAAAGTCTTATACAAACATAAACTAAGATCACCATATAAGATTATTTTATTATTTTATTTTTATGTAATTTGACTGAGTCAAAATGTTTAACAAGATAAGACATTGTAGATAAATGTCTTTCAGATTAATCACATCATTAATATCAAAATGTTTAACAAGACATTGTAGATAAATGTCTTTTGGATTAATCACATCATTAAGATTTGATAAAAACCCAACTAATGTGGTCCATCCTCCTAATTTGGTTCATCCTCAAGACAAGGTGAAAATATCACACAATCTTTATGAATAATTAGCAAGAATGCGTTATAGGAATTATCTAACATTCAAAATTTCCTTATAAATTATTTAATATTCTAAATTTAATTATAAAATAGATGTTAGGAGCATGAATAATAGTAGTATATTGTTAAAAAAAATTAATAAGGGGGTTAAGAATAAGTTATTAATAAAAATAGTTGTTATTATATAATAATAAAGTTATAAGGGGGTTAAGAATAAGTTATAAATATTAATAAAAATAGTTGTTATATAATATTAAATAATAATGAGGTTACAAGGTTATCAGGGTTAGTTCCAACCTATTCTATATTATAGCGAATAAGGTAAACAGAGGCTAAGAGCAGGTTCAAAATATTCTAAAAGGGATAAGAATTAATTAATATTATAAATTTAGAGTACGAATAATATATTAATTAATTCCGATCCCTTTTAGAATATTTTGAACCCTGCTCTTAACCTCTCTCTTCCTTATTCATTATAATATAGAATATGTTGGAACTAAACTTGATATCCTTATAACCTGATTATTATTTAATATTATATAACAACTATTTTTATTAATATTTATAGCTTATTCTTAACCCCGTTATAACTTTAATAAAATTAGTTGTTATAACTTTAATAAAATTAGTTGTTATTAAATAATAATAACTTATTCTTAACCCCCTTATTAATTTTCTTAACAATATATTACTATTATTCATTCTCCTAACATCTATTTTATAACTAAATTTAGAATATTAAATAATTCTTATCTATCTTTTTAGAATTTTTATTTATTTGTTTAACTAATCTCGAACAGCTAGCTTTCAACGGTGAGCTTGGACAAAGATGCATCCTTGCTATTTGTTCATGAAGATTGTATGATTTTTTTCACCTTGTCCCGAGGATGAACCATATTAAGAAGATGAACCACATATGAACTAAATCCTAATGATGTGATTAATCCGAAAGACATTTATCTACAATATGGATCACAAAAGTCTCAGATCTAACAAGATAAGGCATTACAACATATCTTCCATAATAAGTTAGAGATCCGCACATAATTTCATAGAGCATATTTTTTAACCATTCCTTCCCTATTTTATAGTGTGATTATGTTCATCTTAAGGCAATTATTTTTAATGATTTCATTTCAATACGTTTTTTTATAGCTAAACATTTGGTTCACAACGTGACTTTCACAATTAGTTAATATTTTTAATCTACTTTATAAAATTGAAATTTAAGTAAGTTCTATTTAATTTATATAAAAGGCTTCTTAATAGAATTAATTTTAAAATAGAAACTTTAAAAAAGATATGGAGTATTTGAAAATACTATTTCATAGTGTAATAAAGAATAATTTTGTAAGCTAGATTGAGGTTAAAGAGAGAGAAAAAAAAAAGATAAATATTGATTTTGTTTATGCATGTTTATTTTCAATCTTATTTCAATTAAATAATAGTTTATTTTATTTAATAAGGAAGAATTTATAAATGATAATGTTTTTTTGTTTTTTGTTTTTTTTTAAGTTGAGAATTTTTATTTATATATAAATATCTATTTTTAATATATTTTGAATTTATTTAGAAAGAAGTAGTTTGTTTCAAGTCCGTTAATAATTGTTCCAAGTAAGATCATCACCAAGACAATTTTAATATTTCATTTAATTAATTATTCATAAATCTTTTTAATATTTCTACTCACTAAATGTTTGTTCACAATGACATAAAATCATTTTTCCAGTTTTCCGAGACTACAATATTTAATATTATAATTAATGTTTCAAGAGCATGATTGTGGAACCCAAAGTACAACTTCCTCAATTTGACAATCCTTACAAATTCAGTCGTAGGAACAAACTTACAGATAAACTAAATTTAGGTGATGTAGCTAAACTTGTTTGCTCAATAATTATAGTCAAAGTACAACTTTTTCAATTTCACAATTCTATCCGCATCTCTTTGCGCCTTTTGGGGCAATCGCTATATCCATCTTAAATAATTAGGAGTTGTCTTTAGTGCGATTTTTTGAAAGTTTTTTCGGTGGATTTTTATGGTCTAATTTCTCTAAAATCCCGCAGGAATTCATTGAAATCACAAGTTTGATGGGTAAACCATGCACAATAAAGGTGCCCTAGTGGTTTTTCAGAGCGCTGAATCTATATATAGAGTCAAAAAACTAGTTTAAATAACACAAATCATGATTTCACCACAAATTTTTACGTAGGATTGCGGCACCAGAAACTCCAAAAAGTCGCACTCAATACAACTCCAAATAATTATAGTCAAAGTACAACTTTTTCAATTTCGCAATCCTATCTGCATCTTTTTGCACCTTTTGGGGCAATTGCTAGATCCATCTTAAATACCGATATAACATGAGCTGAGAGGGATCCAATTTCTTCACGTGCAATTTTTTTTATGAACCGACATTATTTAAATATTTTGTATAGTTATTTTTTTTGGGCACATGAGCAAAATTTCAACTTTGATGACGTGCAATTTTTTTCATGAACCGGCATTATTTAAATATTTTGTATAGTTATATTTTTAAATAATTTTTAAATTTTTTATTTGAGCGGACATGAGCGAAATTTCAACTTTGATAGGTTACGCATTAGGATGGACCACATTAGTTGGTTCGAAACAAGGTTACACATGGATGGACCACATTAGTTGGTTCGAAACATGGTTACACATCAGGATGGACCACATTAAGGTTACACATCAAGATGGACCACATTAGTTGGTTCGAAACAAGATTACACATCACGATGGACCACGTTAAGGTTTCACATCAAGATGTTAGAAACAAGGTTACACATCAAGATGGACCACATTAGTTGGTTTGAAACGTAAACTAAATCCTAATAATGTAATTAATCCGATTTTTTTATTATCTAAATTAAACATCACACTGGGCTATAAAATGTACCTCTCAACTCAATTATTTCTTACTCAGTGATCTATATGGAAACTTAAAGCTTAAAAAAAACGAGAATGAATCTCACACCTATCGTGTCCTCCGTCGATTAGAATAGCAAGGTGGCTTTGCGCTTCCTAGGTTGTTCTACAACGCTGTTGAAGGCACCCAAGTCCTTTATTGGTAAGTTTTCCCTTTTTATTACTTTATGTGTTATTGAATTCAGAAGGCAAGCTACAAAACAGTAATTGAATTCGACTAATGGAATCAACCTTGTGTTCAGTTTCAAAATATAAACTAATCCAAACCTTTTATTACAGGTGATCAAACACAATTAATAAGGTTAAAGCAAACCTTTTAGGAGCATCCAAATTATTCAGCTTTCACAGATTTGAACACGTAATTATCAGGTTAATCCAAATTATTATGAAAAAAAAATATGTATATAGATTAATCCTTAACAAATATTCTAAAATTTACTAATAAACAAGATAAAAATAGCATTGAATAAGTAGAACACAACCCCATTAACTTAAATAAAAAACATCTGACGTGAACAAATAAATGCAGTGAATAAGGGGGATTTTTTTTTTTTCACCTAAATTCCAATCATTACATATTTAGTTAGCTAGTATTAAAACCTATATATATGTTTTTTTTCCACAGAAAATTCTAATCATTACATATTCAGTTAGCTAGTATTAAAAACTGTATATGTTTTTTTTTCTAATCTTTTTAAAGTGGCACCTGTATATTTCAAATGTCTTTAAAAGCAATTTTTTGAGTAAAATTTCACCAAAATGAGTTAGAATACCATATTTGAGTTACTGGCTCTGTATTGAAATTGTATATATGAATGGTTAAGTACAAAATGCAAATGTTCCTAAGTTTTTCAAAGTGTTAATTTATTGAAACAAACAAATTAATCTCATAAAAAAAATATCAATATATTATAATGAAAAAGACCAAAATGTAACACTATATTCATACCAAAAAAGCAATAAAAAACTAATTGAAGTGAACCAGTATACCAATTCGAATAACCAGTTTTCTGACATGATTAATGAAAAAAAATTTACGTTTATTTATTACAGTAGACCAAGCACTTTCTCAATATATAGTGTCTTTTTTTTTCATTAGAGCTTCACAATTTGGAATTTCCATGTAAATGTTGTCAGACCTTAGCTGTCAAACATAAGCTGGTAAGAAACAGAAGCAATTATTGGAATGATAATTGATATATAAACAGGTCAATGGTAGTTAATGTATCAATATCTCTCCTTTGGAAAAAAGAAACAGAAGCAATTATTAGAATGATAATTGATATATACACAGGTCAATGGTAGTGAATGTATCAATATCTCTCCTTTCGAAAAAAAAAGAATGTATCAATATCTCAGTGAATGGAACAATAATTGGTATTGAGAAATCTTATGGTGCAGACTAGAGAAGCCAAGAGTTAGTGAGCTGTATATGGGGAGTTGGACCAAAGCATTTTGCTCTGGTCAAACAAAAACTGGTACAATATCCAATGGCTGACACAATCTGCGTTGTCTTCAAAATATAACAAGCGCTCATCCCAACACTTCTACCTTGAATGAGCAAACCCCAAACAGCTGTCCGGCCCTGCTGATCTGTACTATGCCTTCCATTCCCATTACAGAGCACATTTTCTTCTGAAAGTTCACTTTCAGGAGAGATATCTTGATTCAACTTTTGTACAAGAATCACCGCTTCAGGAGATATATCTCTCACCGAATTTCTGATCTTAGCCCAACTGTCGACCTTTCCAGACATATCCGCATAATCCCTTTGTTTCTTCAAACTTGTCGAAGGAGATTTTCTGTCAAATACATAGTGCAAAAAAGGGGCTTCCTGAATATGCTTGACAATCTGCTAGAACAGGCAATAAAACAAAGAGCAAAAGTCAGAATTTCACCAGCGTGATATATACAAAATGATGATCTTCCTAATTTCTGCCAGAGAATTTGAAAACCAATTAATTATATTTCATCAGATTCCATCCACAAATAAAAATCCATCACTATACTTGCATCAAAAAGGAGAAAGCCATCAGGAATATTGTATCAAAATCTTCGAAGAGTTACAAAATATTACATTTTCATTTCATGTTATTAGCGTACCTCGATTACTGAATCTCTCATCCATTCTTCGAGCTTCTCAGAGGTAACTGGCGGACAGGCTTTCATTTCCTCGGCACAGGTTAGCCCATCTACACAGATGGGTTGCAAGCTCATTTTGCTGTTTTCCTTTTTCCCTGTTTGAAATATGGTTGCATTGCTGGTTAAGACATAGGGTTTGGCGCAGGAAGTACTTTTCTTACATGAAATTACAGAGATGGGTACGCTCTGTTTTCCGTTTGAAGACAATCTCGCAGGCTTAGCCATAAAATTCTCAACAAAAGCGCAGGCTCCGCTTTGCAGTGCCTTGGTCACCATTGGAACTCTTCAAGCGTTAATTACTAGGATTTGCAGGTCAAGAAACGTTTTCCGGCAATTCCAAGGTTATACCGAAGAATTTGCAGATAATCCAAATTGGCCAAAGTTATCAACAAAATGGAACAAGACCAGAATAGTCGATGCACCAGGCGTTCCCTTGGATTTGGGATTCGTTTTGGAGACCTGCGGCCCAAAAGCTTTCAAAGTCAAGTACTTATTAACGCGGGAGCCCAAACAGGGTAACGCTGGCCTATAAATAGAATTTGTCAGGATAACTATGACGTCTGCGCCACCTCTTTTGCGCCGCCTCTTTTGCAATGTAATTTTGCTTTTACCATTTTATTCTTTTCAAAGTAAAGCAGAGTTTTGCGCCGCCTCTTTTGCAATGTAATTTTGCTTTTACCATTTTATTCTTTTCAAAATAAAGCAGAGTTACGATAGGAAAATTTCTCAATTTTTGGGCTTTCTAATGATTTTTGTGATTCTTTATGGTTATGAATTGCGGGCCAATAAATTGTGGGTCAGAGTATATCTGAATTTGATATGTACAGGAAATAAATTGAGAAGATTCAGAAGTGTTTGTGATTCTTTATGATTGTGAATTGTGGGTCAACGATACATCTGACATGTAGTGGAAACAAATTGAGAAAACGCAGAAGTGTTTGATTACAAATAGATTCAAAATTAAAAGTTCAGATCCTTATGCTATATTGTTAAATAAAACAGGGGTTGCTCGTGTTTGATTCAAACAATTTCAAAATTAAAAGTTCAGTGAATCAGTTCCTTATGCTATATTGTTAAGTGAAACATGGGTCTCTGCTATTGAAGCAATTGCTATGGTTAAGGTATTTAAAAAAAATTGAGCAAATGGCAGAGGGTAGATAGCCTAAGGTTGTCTCAAAGTTGTCTTTAATAACATATTGTGCAAAAAAAGAGACTTGGATGCAGCCAAATAACAAATGGTTTAGTAAATGGAGTATTTGCTTGAATACCTGTCCCATAAACAGTGAAGATATAAAAACTTTTGTTATGGATAAATTTCACAAGCCTATTTGGGATAAGGCGCTAGAGAGAAAGAAAAAGTACTATATTGAAGTCTTTAATCCCACTCATAATTATCAACAAAAAACCTACATAGAGGCCAATATTTATTGGAGAGCCAAAATTCTTATGGTTCAATGAATGCTTAATTTTCACCAATTCTCACCAATTCCGTTGTGACACAAGTTACTGGAAAAGGCCAAAAGAAGTGTGGAAGGAAAGAGCATGTATTTTTTTATCTTTAGGGAAAGTGGTAACATAAAAGCATTTCATTTTAAAATGGGAGACCACATTTCATTTTAGAATTCGAGACCTTCAAAGACAACACGGAAAGTTATGCAGATATTCTTGCACGTAGCTCTTAGGATAATCTATTTAGCAAGAGGTCTTCACACACAACACAAAAAGTTATGCAAATATTCTTGCAGCTAGCTCTTAAGATAATCTATTTAGCATTTGTCCAGAAGTTGAGAGCGTTTATTGTGGGGCTTCAGAGAGAAATGGCCAAATACATCACCCACATGAAGAAACACTCTATAATGGCCGAATACATCAACCACATGAAGAAACACTCTATCCTATAAACTATCTTTAACCTCTTAAACATTAAAATTATTTTTTCTTTCTTTCTTTCCACCGCAGCGCGCCGATGACAATTTAATAGATGTTCTTTACACGTGGCATACTACACATCGTTAAAGTACATGCTTACGTGTTTTGCAACCGATCAAAGATAGGGCTTGTCGGATTAAAGTACGCATTGCGTTATTATTAAATGGAAAGTAAATGTGAGTCAATAATTAAAGTACGGATTGCGTTATTATTAAATGGAAAGTAAATGTGAGTCAATAATTATGGCTGCGACCATAAAGGGGTCGTCAAAAACGAATGCAATGTTAACTGATCTTACGGCAATGTGGCTGCGACCATAAAGGGGTCGTCAAAAACGAATGGAATTGACGGGATCCTACGGCAATGTGGCTACGACCAAAAAGGGGTCGTCAAAAATTAATGTTATTATATATTTAGTGTTGTTTTGACTTTAATTTGTTTTTACTAATTTTTCTTTGCCACTTATATATGGTTTAATATTGGAATTTCATTTTTTGTTATTTTTTTATTATTATCTAAATTTATTTATTTGTATGGTGATTACTTGAAGTCTTATTATAGGTTTTTTAGTAACTTCCATTTCTATTAGTTATTAATTTTTTGTTTTTAAGTTTTATTTCTTTTTTATTCACTTTTCTTATTTTTATTTTATGTTTTCTATTATTTCCATTTTCATGACTTATACGTTTTTTTAATTATATATTTTCAATTTATGATAACTTATAGAAAAGAGTGAAGGGAACTCTACCTGAATGGTTCATGAGGCACAATACTTGCTAAGGTTTTGCAAATGGGGTAGCAAGCTAAGTGGGCTTGATTGTGGGGAAAACTCCACAGTTAAGCGCGCTTGAGCCAGAGGCAATCTGGGATGGGTGACCTCTTGGGAAGTCTTGGTTACCGGGTGCAAGCCTTGGAAGTGATGATTGACACTATGTGATTCATTGCACTAGTTTCAATATGAGTGCTAAGTGGACTATTAAAAAATCATGAGAAATTAGTCAGTTACGACTACCTTTCATGGAAATGGTCATAGATGAATGACTTACTTAACGCAGTTGAATCCCAAAATGATATCTAATATAATGCACTGCGAAAACCCCCAATACTTAATTCAAAAAGAGTGAAGAGAACTCTACTTGAATGGTTCATGAGGCACAATACTTGCTAAAGTTTTACAAATGGGGTAGCAAGCTAAGTGGGCTTGATTGTGGGGCAAAATCCATGATTGACACTATGTGATTCATTGCACTAGTTTCAATATGAGTGCTAAGTGGACTATTAAAAAATCATGAGAAATTAGTCAGTTACGACTACCTTTCATGGAAATGGTCATAGATGAATGACTTACTTAACGCAGTTGAATCCCAAAATGATATCTAATATAATGCACTGCGAAAACCCCCAATACTTAATTCAAAAAGAGTGAAGAGAACTCTACTTGAATGGTTCATGAGGCACAATACTTGCTAAAGTTTTACAAATGGGGTAGCAAGCTAAGTGGGCTTGATTGTGGGGCAAAATCCACAGTTAAGCGTGCTTGAGCCAAAGGCGATTTGGGATGGGTGACCTTGCGGGAAGATTCATTGCACTAGTTTCAATATGAGTGCTAAGTGGACTATTAAAAAATCATGAGAAATTAGCCAGTTACGACTACCTTTCATGGAAATGGTCATAGATGAATGACTTACTTAACGCAGTTGAATCCCAAAATGATATCTAACAATATTATTATTATTTAAATTTATTCATTTTTAAAGTAACTTGTTGATGTCTAATTATGGGATGTTTATTAATTTCAATTTCTATTAATTACTAATTTTTTTGTTTTTAGTTTTATTTATTTTATTTCTCTTTTTTCTATTATTAATCCTCTACACAAGAGAAAATTTCATTCTCTTCATATTTCACTCTAAAATTATTATTATTGATTTTTTTTGCCAAAATCTTAGTAAGATATTATTCTTGAATTTCTTTGACCATAATGAGACAAAAGTGATTTTGTTCATTTACGGCTTTTGGAAAAGTTTCCTTTCTCTTCAAATTTTCATTGTAAAATTATTCTTCTTGATTTTTTTTTGCCAAAATCTTGGACAAAAGTGATTTTGCCATTCATTTACTCTCAGTAAGGTTTCATCACAGCCAACTTCTTTGAGATTTAAGTCACATGGGAGAGCAGGGTCCATGAATGCCAAGGCTAGGGCGCTTCAAGCACAACATTTTCTGTACCTTTATCGGTTAGATATTGAAATATTTCTGTACGCTTTTATCGGTAAGATATTGAAATATTGCAGAGCGTTTATGAGATAGTTTCTTAAACCGCATGTCCTAAGATTTTAGCAATGCCACTTAGGTTAAAGATTAAGTGATTCTCTATAAAAAGAAAATAACTTTGTGTGTAAATTGGAAAGGGCTAAGGCTTGAAGCCATTTTCGGGAAGTACTACTTGGATGATTTTGAGATTACATTTTTCTTTTCTCAATGAGTACTACTTTCGCTTATATGATTATTCTAATGTTGTGCACGAGGGAGCAAAAATGGCAGCCACAACTTCGATATTCTCTATATGTGGGCATTCTCAGTTCACTATTTTTGTTTTGATCGACATATAGATTATGATAGGTTCACTCGGACTTCATATATAATTTTGGGGATTATATGTATTGAGGGAAATCAGGGACATTCTAAAAGTAAGTAGAATTTATGATTTAGTCGTTGTAGTAAGAAATTAAGTGTATTAGGAGTTCTTGTAATAAGAAACTCCATTTAAGAGTAAGAGTAACTTCATTTAAACTTTCATGTGTTGGTGTTTAAACTCGATCTTGTTTTCTAGTTACAATTTTTAATCAATAATGTAGTTTTGTAAAAGTTAATTTTATTTTATTTGTTTAGAAAATAATTAGGTGCACTAAGACATAATTGCTAAGAATATATATTTTTTTAATATTTAAGAAACTTGTGTATTTGGAGTTCTTGTAATAACTTCATTTCAGAGTAGAAGCTAGTGTTTTGTAAATGAAGTTTTCCTAAGTTGGTGTTTAAATTTTTTGTGTTGGTCATGTTTTCTAGATATATTATTTAGGGGCCACGTGCATGGTATTACCCATTTAGTGTTTTGTTTCACTAGCCATTATTTAGGTTCTTAAAGTTCATATATCATGTAATTTTTTTCAATTATTTAGGTTTTAAAAGTTCATATATCATGTCAATTTTTTCAACTATTTAGGTTCTCAAAGTCCACATATCATGATTTTTTTCTATTATTTAGGTTCTTAAAATTCACATATCATGTCAATTTTTCCAATCTTTAGACTTTCAATTTTATAGACTTGTCCATTGAACAATTTTTTGAAAGCAATTTGAGAAAATGTTTTATTTGAAAAGATTGGAGGTGGAAATATCATTAAATATACAAATTCGTTTGTTTAATTCATATTTCAATTTCTTTTTCCATATACAAAGAATAAAATCTATCAAATTTTTATTGATTTCAAAGAATTTAATCTTTCATATTATCATTCAAAGAGTGAGCTTTTAGTAAAAGCCTCATTAAAGTTTTTAACAAATTGCCCACCAATGAGAAACTCAAATTTCACCAATTTGAGTTTGTTCATCACTTTTTGAAACTTTAAAGTTCTTCTAGGGAAAAAAAATTGAAGCACATAATCAATATCTATTTTATTTAAGAAGATTTTAAAGTTATATTTTTTTTTTCATATTAATTTAGTTGATATTTGGTTAAATTTTTTATTTGTTTTATTTAATTTTTTGTCCAAAGAAATTGGCAATTAAGTTTGATTGGTACTCAGTTTGAAACCTTATATCTACACAGATTATATATCACATCACAAATTAGAGAACAAAACACATTTTAACAAATTGTACATTCATGTTGTGTAGTCAATTGAGGTTCATGGACATGTGGGGATTCTTGGAATATACTCAAGAATTTGTTTATTTTTTTAAATTTTATATGATTAATGGTTGCAGACCATTGTTTTATACTTCAATTTAGCTATATTTAAACTAAGTGGACAAGTGTGATTTTACACGAGAAGATGTTTTTAATTTCAAAACTTTTTAGAGCACATAATTAATTTGAGAGGAGAGGGGTTTTGAATTTATCTTTAAAAAGTTTATGGATATTTTTAAGTATAGTTGATTTTATTTTATATATATATATAAAATAAGATGTAGTTTAATTTATAGATAAAGTAGTGTTTTTCACAGTTATCGGACCAAACAATTTCAAGAAAAAAACACGTTTTTTTTGTTATTTAAAATGCATTTTTGAATGCATAAATGGACTAAACACCTTGAAAAACACTTAAATTCTACATATTAAACAATGTGTTTATGTCATCCCATGCTCCTCTGGGACTTCGTACATTGGTGAAACTAGCGGCTAAATAAATCAGAGAATTTAGGAACAAGCAACCGACATCAAACATAGGAGGTCCCGCTCCTCAGCTTTGGCAGAACATGCTGAAAAGACAAAACATCACATCTACATTGAAGAGGCTAGGGTCATTGCCAGGGTTGATTATTTTTATCACAGTAAGTTTAGGGAGGCAATGGAAATTGAAAGGAGACCTAATAATCAGAATAGAGCTGATGGTTGGAATATTAGCAGGTGTTGGATCCCTGCCTTGTCTTCTTAAGTTTTTAGAATTTATATTTTTATTTTATTATTAGTATTTGATTTTTATTTTATTTTCTCTATTTGTTTGTTTATTTATTTATTATTATTCTTCTTTTTTTTTCTTTTTCTTTTTCTTTTTTCTAGTTGGAATTTGAGAGATTCCTTTTATTTTTAATTATTTTTATTTATTTATTTATTATATGTTATGCTATTTTTATTTTTATTTTTGTTTACATTATTTATCCATTTTCTTATTATTATTTTATTGTTTGATTATTTAGGTTCGACCATTTTATTTCGTTTCTTTTTGTCCTTTTGAGTTATTTCTATGAGACTTTACTTCCGGCTAAAAAGAATTAAGTTAATTTAACTGACTAACGATTATTTATTTATATTATAAATTTATTTTTAACAGATATCTATTCTTTGGTCAAACTAGCTATTATACTCTAACGACTAGTAAACATTTCTCTTCATCTATTTAATTTGATGCCAAGATCTAGTTCTTCATCTTATCGTGACGATAAACCACACTTGATGGTTGGAAACACGTCAACTAAAAGTATCTTATGTGATTGATCTCTCAACATTCAAAATATGGATCAGAAGCCTAAATTCTGAACTTAAACTCAAGTTTTCAAAAATATATACCGGATTTTGGTTAAAAAAATGTCATGAAAAAATATCATTTCGTCTATAAGTTAGACTAAGCCTATATATAAATGCAATTATAGAAAATAAATAAAAACAAAAGTAAAGTATTAATATAACAAAATTTTATTGATATTTTAAATAAAAAGAAATGTTCACTTGCCTTTTTTAAGCTAACTGAGTAGAGTTTTTATGCTATATTAAATACTTTTCGTATGCTATTATGTAGCTTCCAATATTGTAAGTAGTTTCTAATTGATCAAAACCCTAATCACCTAATGAGTCTTCATTAATGAGGTTACAAACTAACTATTAATAATTCATTAATAAGGCCATACAACGTTTATTAAATACACAATCAAATTAACTTGTAGGACTTATTTAATAGAGATGGCCATAATCCATTAAGTAACAACCTATCCATTCATTGGGAGAGTTAGGGTCAAGCCTTGACATATCCTTCACTTTACAAAGGAACATTCTCTTCAAAGCTAGAGAAGAGGGAATTGTTATAGGATGGTGATTGGTTCCCAAGTGACATCTTTAGGGTGCGCATTGTTTCAATGGATGAAATTGGGTAAATAGTTTGTCAGTAGAGACAACACTCTCTTTTGTCTAAAATAACCTCTAATTGTGACTAAATGGAAACCTCATCATCTAATTCTAAGAGGATAGTTCAAAATCTACAATTTGGCCTGACCACCTTCTTCATGCATGATATGTGAAATGCTAGTAGGATCTTACAGTGGCATGGAAAATCAAACTCGTAAGTAACATGACCAGATTTTTTTAGTATTCTATAGAGTCCATAAAAATTAGGTGTTGCAAATTTGTACGTCACATGGCCAATAAGTTTGAGTATGGTATAGAAGCCATAAAAATTAGGTGCTAACTTTTGTTCTCTTATCCTTGAGTGAACATATAGGGTTGGAGACAAAGGAAAACCCAATCCCTTATTAAAATGGTGCTCAAAATGATGTTGAACAACATGTTACTTCACCATATTTTAGGCCAACACCAAATCGTTCTCAAGTGTACGAAGAATGTTAACATCCTTATGAAACACAATCTATCAAGATTTTGTCCACCTTCAAAACCTCCCTCGATTGGAATTGCAAGGTGGCTTTGCGCTTCCTAGGTTTGTTCTACAACGCTGTTGAAGGCAGCCAAGTCCTTTATTGGTAGGTTTTCTCTTTTTTATTACTTTATATGTTATTGGATTCGGAAGGCAAGCTACAAAACCGTGATTGAATTCGACTAATGGAATTAACCTTATGCTCAGTTTCAAAATATAAACTAATCCAAACCTTTTATTACAGGTGATCAAACACAATTAATAAGGTTAAAGCAAACCTTTTAGGAGCATCCAAATTATTCAGGTTTCACAGATTTGAACACGTAATTATCAGGTTAATCCAAATTATTATGAAAAAAAATATGTATAAGGATTAATCCTTAACAAATATTCTAAAATTTACTAATAAACAAGATAATAATAGCATTGAATAAGTAGAACACAACCCCATTAACTTAAATAAAAAACATCTAACGTGAACAAATAAATGCAGTGAATAAGGGGGATTTTTTTTTTTCACCTAAATTCCAATTATTACATATTTAGTTAGCTAGTATTAAAACCTATATATATGTTTTTTTTCCACAGAAAATTCTAATCATTACATATTCAGTTAGCTAGTATTAAAAACTGTATATGTTTTTTTTTCTAATCTTTTTAAAGTGGCACCTGTATATTTCAAATGTCTTTAAAAGCAATTTTTTTGAGTAAAATTTCACCAAAATGAGTTAGAATACCATATTTGAGTTACTGGCTCTGTATTGAAATTGTATATATGAATGGTTAAGAACAAAATGCAAATGTTCCTAAGTTTTTCAAAGTGTTAATTTATTGAAACAAACAAATTAATCTCATAAAAAAAATATCAATATATTATAATGAAAAAGACCAAAATGTAACACTATATTCATACCAAAAAAGCAATAAAAAACTAATTGAAGTGAACCAGTATACCAATTCGAATAACCAGTTTTCTGACATGATTAATGAAAAAAAATTTACGTTTATTTATTACAGTAGACCAAGCACTTTCTCAATATATAGTGTCTTTTTTTTTCATTAGAGCTTCACAATTTGGAATTTCCATGTAAATGTTGTCAGACCTTAGCTGTCAAACATAAACTGGTAAGAAACAGAAGCAATTATTGGAATGATAATTGATATATAAACAGGTCAATTGTAGTTAATGTATCAATATCTCTCCTTTGGAAAAAAGAAACAGAAGCAATTATTAGAATGATAATTGATATATACACAGGTCAATGGTAGTGAATGTATCAATATCTCTCCTTTCGAAAAAAAAAAAAAGAATGTATCAATATCTCAGTGAATGGAACAATAATTGGTATTGAGAAATCTTATGGTGCAGACTAGAGAAGCCAAGAGTTAGTGAGCTGTATATGGGGAGTTGGACCAAAGCATTTTGCTCTGGTCAAACAAAAACTGGTACAATATCCAATGGCTGACACAATCTGCGTTGTCTTCAAAATATAACAAGCGCTCATCCCAACACTTCTACCTTGAATGAGCAAACCCCAAACAGCTGTCCGGCCCTGCTGATCTGTACTATGCCTTCCATTCCCATTACAGAGCACATTTTCTTCTGAAAGTTCACTTTCAGCAGAGATATCTTGATTCAACTTTTGTACAAGAATCACCGCTTCAGGAGATATATCTCTCACAGAATTTCTGATCTTAGCCCAACTATCGACCTTTCCAGAGATATCCGCATAATCCCTTTGTTTCTTCAAACTTGCCGAAGGAGATTTTCTGTCAAATACATAGTGCAAAAAAGGGGCTTCCTGAATATGCTTGACAATCTGCTAGAACAGGCAATAAAACAAAGAGCAAAAGTCAGAATTTCACCAGCGTGATATATACAAAATGATGATCTTCCTACCAGAGAATTTGAAAACCAATTAATTATATTTCATCAGATTCCATCCAGAAATAAAAATCCATCACTATACTTGCATCAAAAAGGAGAAAGCCATCAGCAATATTGCATCAAAATCTTCGAAAAGTTACAAAATATTAGATTTTCATTTCATGTTATTAGCGTACCTCGATTACTGAATCTCTCATCCATTCTTCGAGCTTCTCAGAGGTAACTGGCGGGCAGGCTTTCATTTCCTCGGCACAGGTTAGCCCATCTACACAGATGGGCTGCAAGCTCATTTTGCTGTTTTCCTTTTTCCCTGTTTGAAATATGGTTGCATTGCTGGTTAAGACATAGGGTTTGGCGCAGGAAGTACTTTTCTTACATGAAATTACAGAGATGGGTACGCTCTGTTTTCCGTTTGAAGACAATCTCGCAGGCTTAGCCATAAAATTCTCAACAAAACCGCAGGCTCCGCTTTGCAGTGCCTTGGTCACCATTGGAACTCTTCAAGCGTTAATTACTGGGATTTGCAGGTCAAGAAACGTTTTCTGGCAATTCCAAGGTTATACTGAGGAATTGCAGATAATCCAAATCGGCCAAAGTTATCAACAAAATGGAACAAGACCAGAATAGTCGATGCACCAGGCGTTCCCTTGGATTTGGGATTCGTTTTGGAGACCTGCGGCCCAAAAGCTTTCAAAGTCAAGTACTTACTAACGCGGGAGCCCAAACAGGGTAACGCTGGCCCTATAAATAGAATTTGTCAGGATAACTATGACGTCTGCGCCACCTCTTTTGCGCCGCCTCTTTTGCAATGTAATTTTGCTTTTACCATTTTATTCTTTTCAAAATAAAGCAGTGTTACGATAGGAAAATTTCTCAAATTTTTTGGGCTTTCTAATGATTTTTGTGATTCTTTATGGTTATGAATGGTGATGGTGGGCCAGAGTATATCCGAGTATATCCGAGTCTGATACATACAGGAAACAAATTGAAAAGATTCAGTTGTGTTTGTGATATTCTATGATTGTGAACTGTGGGTTAACGATACATCTGACATGCAGTGGAAACAAATTGAAAAAATGCAGAAGTGTTTGATTACAAACAGATTCAAAATCAAAAGTCCAATTCCTTATGCTATATTGTTAAATAAAACAGGGGTTGCTCGTGTTTGATTACAAACAAATTCAAAATTAAAAGTCCAGTTCCTTATGCTATATTGTTAAGTGAAACAGGGGTCTCTGCTATTGAAGCAATTGGTTTGGTTAAGGTATTTAAAAAAAAGTGAGCAAATGGCAGAGGGTAGATAGCCTAAGGTTGTCTCAAAGCTGTCTTTATTGACATATTGTGCAAAAAAAAAAACTTCGATGTAGCGAAATAACAAATGGTTTAGTAAATGAGGTATTTGCTCGAATACCTGTGCCATAAACAGTGAAGATATAAAAACTTTTGTTATGGATAAATTTCACAAGCCTATTTGGGATAAGGAGCTAGAGAGAAAGAAAAAGTACTATATTGAAGTCTTTAATCCCATTCATAATTATCAACAAAAAACGTACATAGAGGCCAATATTTCTTGGAGAGCCAAAATTCTTATTGCTCAATGAATGACTAATTTTCACCAATTCTCACCAATTCCGTTGTGACACAGGTTCTGGAAAAGGCCAAAAGAAGTGTGGGAGGAAAGAGCATGTATTTTTTGATCTTCAGGAAAAGTGGTAACATAAAAGCATTTCATTTTAAAATGCGAGACCACATTTCATTTTAGAATTCGAGACCTTCAAAGACAATAGGGAAAGTTATGCAGATATTCTTGCACCTAGCTCTTAGGATAATCTATTTAGCAAGAGGTCTTCACAAACAACACAAAAAGTTATGCAAATATTCTTGCAGCTAGCTCTTAGGATAATCTATTTAGTGTTTGTCGAAAAATTGAGAGCGTTTATTGTGAGGCTTCAGAGAGAAATGACCGAATACATCAACCACATGAAGAAACACTCTGTAATGATCGAATACATCAACCACATGAAAAAACACTCTGTCCTATAAGCGATATTTAGCTTTAAAATATTTTTTTTCTTCTTTCTTTCCACCGCATCGCGCCGATGACAATTTAATAGGTGTTCTTTACACGTGGCATACTACACATCGTTAAGTACATGCTTACGTGTTTTGCAACCGATCAAAGATAGGGCTTGTCGGATTAAAGTACGCACTGCGTTATTATTAAATGGAGAGTAAATATGAGTCAATAATTATGGCTGCGACCAAAAGGGTTCGTCAAAAACGAATGGAATTATCGGGATCTTACGACAACGTGGCTACGACCAAAAAGGGTTGTCAAAAACGAATGTAATTATCGGGATCTTACGACAATGAAACAGAAACAAACCGAAACCACATAGTCTAACTCGTTGGGGTTTATTTTGCTATTGATTTTATTTAAAATTTGATGGGATTTTTTTGAATAGGAAGTTTGAATTTTGTAAATTATATGGTTTTGTAAAAAGTTGAAATTATTTGTCTATTTAAAAATAGAATTTAAATAATAAAAATATGTTTTTTATAAATATGTTTTAATAAAAAATTAATAAAAATATGTTTTTTATAAATAAGTTTTAATAAAAAATTAAATTAAATTAGATTGTTTTTATATAAAGATTTATGTTTTTAAATAAATAAAAAAATATTATCACAATTTGGGAAAAAAATAACCCATTTTCTAAAATCTATAAGTGTGTCCGTGTATTGCCCAGCAATATTTACAGAGTTTATATTAATTAAAGAATATGTATATGTAATTATTTATTATATTGTTATTATATATTTAGTGTTGCTTTGACTTTAGTTTGTTTTTATTAATTTTTTTGGCTACTTATCTATGGTTTAATATTGGAATTTCATTTTTTGTTATTTTTTATTATTATCTAAATTTATTTATTTGTATGGTGATTAGTTGAAGTTTTATTATAGGTTCTTTAGTAACTTCCATTTCTATTAGTTACTAATTTTTTGTTTTTAAGTTTTATTTCTTTTTTATTCACTTTTCTTATTTTTATTTTATGTTTTCTATTATTTCCATTTTCATGACTTATATGTTTTTTTAATTATATATTTTCAATTTATGATAACTTATAGAAAAGAGTGAAGGGAACTCTACCTAAATGGTTCATGAGGCACAATACTTGTTAAGGTTTTGCAAATGGGGTAGCAAGCTAAGTGGGCTTGATTGTGGGGAAAACTCCACACTTAAGCGCGCTTGAGCCAGAGGCAATCTGGGATGGGTGACCTCTCGGGAAGTCTTGGTTACTGGGTGCAAGCCCTAGAAGTGATGATTGACGCTATGTGATTCATTTCACTAGTTTCAATCCCACTTCTTCACCCCTGTGAGCATCGCCCGATGCAATGAGTGCTAAGTGGACTATTAAAAAATCATGAGAAATTAGTCAGAGTTACGACTACCTCCCATGGAAATGGTCATAGATGAATGACTTACTTAACGCAGTTGAATCCCAAAATGATATCTAATATAATGCACTGCGAAAACCCCCAATACTTAATTCAAAAAGAGTGAAGAGAACTCTACTTGAATGGTTCATGAGGCACAATACTTGCTAAGGTTTTACAAATGGGGTAGCAAGCTAAGTGGGCTTGATTGTAGGAGAAAATCCACAGTTAAGCGTGCTTGAGCCAAAGGCGATCTAGGATGGGTGACCTCACGGGAAGTCCTGGTTACAGGGTGCAAGCCCCGGAAGTGATGATTGACACTATGTGATTCATTTCACTAGTTTCAATCCCACTTCTTGAGTGCTAAGTGGACTATTAAAAAATCATGAGAAATTAGTCAGTTGTAACTACCTCTCATGGAAATGGTCATTCAAGCCCCGGAAGTGATGATTGACACTATGTGATTCATTTCACTAGTTTCAATCCCACTTCTTGAGTGCTAAGTGGACTATTAAAAAATCATGAGAAATTAGTCAGTTGTAACTACCTCTCATGGAAATGGTCATAGATGAATGACTTACTTAACAGAGTTGAATCCCAAAATAATATCTAACAATATTATTATTATTTAAATTTATTCATTTTTAAAGTAATTTGTTGATGTCTAATTATGGGATGTTTATTAATTTCAATTTCTATTAATTACTATTTTTTTTGTTTTTAGTTTTTTTATTTTATTTCTCTTTTTTCTATTATTAATCCTCTACACAAGAGAAAATTTCATTCTCTTCTCATTTTCACACTAAAATTATTATTCTTGATTTTTTGTGCCAAAATCTTATTAAGATATTATTCTTCAATTTCTTTGACCATAATGAGACAAAAGTGATTTTATTCATTTACGGCTTTTGGAAAAATTTCCGTTCTCTTCAAATTTTCATTGTAAAATTATTCTTCTTAATTTTTTTTTTTGGCCAAAATCTTGGACAAAAGTGATTTTGCCATTCATTTACTTTCAGTAAGGTTTCATCACAGCCAACTTTGAAATTTATGTCACATGGGAGAGCAGGGTCCATGAATGCCAAGGCTAGGGAGCTTCAAGCACAACATTTTCTGTACCCTTTTATCGATTAGATATTGAAATATTTTTGTACGCTTTTATCGGTAAGATATTGAAATATTGAAGAGCGTTTATGAGATAGTTTCTTAAAGCGCATGTCCTAAGATTTTAGCAATGCCACTTAGGTTAAAGATTAAGTGATTCTCTATAAAAAGAAAATAACTTTGTGTGTAAATTGGAAAGGGCTAAGGCTTGAAGCCATTTTCGGGAAGTACTACTTGGATGATTTTGAGATTACATTTTTTTTTTCTCAATGAGTACTACTTTAGCTTATATGATTATTCTAATGTTGTGCACGAGGGAGCAAAAATGGCAGCCACAACTTTGATATTCTTTATATGTGGGCATTCTAAGTTCACTATTTTTGTTTTGATCCACATATAGATTATGCTAGGTTCACTCAGACTTCATATATAATTTTGGGGATTATATGTATTGAGGGAAATCAGGGACATTCTAAAAGTAATTGGAATTTAAGATTTAGTCTTTGTAGTAAGAAATTAAGTGTATTAGGAGTTCTTGTAATAAGAAACTCCATTTAAGAGTAAGAGTAACTTCATTTAAACTTTCATGTGTTGGTGTTTAAACTCGATCTTGTTTTCTAGTTACAATTTTTAATCAATAATGTAGTTTTGTAAAAGTTAATTTTATTTTATTTGTTTAGAAAATAATTAAGTGCACTAAGACATAATTGCTAAGAATATATATTTTTTTAATATTTAAGAAACTTGTGTATTTGGAGTTGTTGTAATAACTTCATTTCAGAGTAGAAGCTAGTGTTTTGTAAATGAAGTTTTCCTAAGTTGGTGTTTAATTTTTTTTGTGTTGGTCATGTTTTCTAGATATATTATTTAGGGGCCACGTGCATGGTATTACCCATTTAGTGTTTTGTTTCACTAGCCATTATTTAGGTTCTTAAAGTTCATATATCATGTAATTTTTTTCTATTATTTAGGTTTTAAAACTTCATATATCATGTCAATTTTTTCAACTATCTAGGTTCTCAAAGTCCACATATCATGATTTTTTTCTATTATTTAGGTTCTTAAAATTCACATATCATGTCAATTTTTCCAATTTTTAGACTTTCAATTTTATAGACTTGTCCATTGAACAATTTTTTGAAAGCAATTTGAGAAAATGTTTTATTTGAAAAGATTGGACATGGAAATATCATTAAATATATAAATTCGTTTGTTTAATTCATATTTCAATTTCTTTTTCCATATACAAAGAATAAAATCTATCAAATGTTATTGATTTCAAAGAGTTTAATCTTTCATATTATCATTCAAAGAGTGAGCTTTTAGTAAAAGCCTCATTAAAGTTTTTAACAAATTGCCCACCAATGAGAAACTCAAATTTCACCAATTTGAGTTTGTTCATCACTTTTTTGAAAGTTTAAAGTTCTTCTAGGGAAACAAAATTGAAGCACATAATCAATATCTATTTTATTTAAGAAGATTTTTTTTTGTTCCAAAGAAAAAAAATCGAACTTTTTATATAATCGATAAAAAGTTACAAGTATATGCAAATGCATTCAGTTTGCTGTATGAGCAAGTCCTACAGCTGCTCCAGAAAAGAGTCTACCTTCTCTGTACAAAACTAGGTAGGAAGAGACTCTGGACATCTGGGTCAAAAGATTCAGCACCCATTCCAGTTACTTTCTACAATCATCCCATATAAACCAAAAATGACAATGTTCCAGGTCGCGTATCTACTCCTGGGTCTCCTCGTTGAGGAAAACAACCCACATATGGAAGTTAGATACCATGGAAATCAGAGAAAAGAGCCAACAGTTCGCCAATAGACAGACTGTACATACATCCGGTTACATCAGTTTTTGTATAGCATATGTAAAAACAAACATAAAGATAACAGAAGAGACTAAACATAGGGAGGTTGATCCGACACACGGATCTGATCATGATCTTGTTCAGCTATTTTCCAACTGCCCATAGTTTGCTGCAAACCATCTTTAGAAAGCCTGTCTGCTGCTTCATTTCGGTCCCTGTAAATATGGCCAATTGAAAAATCATTAAAAGAACACTTTAAATTCAAGATTTCTTCTAATAGAGGTCTCAACATGTAATTTTGACATCTACTTTGACCATTAACCCACTTTACAACATTTAAGGAGTCCCCAAAGATCTGAACTGTGAAGATGTTCCTGTGAATAAGCCAACAAAGAAGAAGCTTTAAAGCGGAGAGTTCAGCAAAATTGTTTGTTCTGCTGCCTAGGCCCACTGAAGCTTTTAAAGAATGATTTTCATTTAGGTATATGATTATCCCTGCTCCTGCTGAGTTGATCTGAGAGGCCCCATCGAAATAAGCCCATGGGGTCCCTAATTTGATTTGTTCTTCTCTTCTCTTTTTAGGATTCCTTGCCTCCTCTGAATCTGGGATATTGGATAGGATAGCAGTGCATTGGAGAGCAATAATTTCAGCCGGGGTTTCTTTGTCTGTAAAAATACACCTGTTCCTTGCTATCCAAACGCCCCAGCAAATGATGGGGGGAAAATTCCGTAGATTTCCTTCTGTATACTGCCTCCACCACTTTTCCCAGGCCACGGATATATTATCTCCATTCCAGCTCAACTGCTTTTGTAAGAGATTTTGAACCTCTCCCCATATTCTTTGGCAAAAGGACATTTTAAGAACAGGTGATTGATCGTCTCTGAGTCAGCTTTACATAAGGGACATCTCCCCGGGCCTTGCTTGAATCTGGACTGGAGAATATCCCATGATGGAATTTTCCTTTTTAGAGTACACCAGAAGAAAAGCCTGGCTTTTTTGGGACATTTCAGTTTCCATAACTGTTTGGCCCACCATTCTGGCTCTTCCCATCCTTTTTTTGTCATTAAAAATTTATAACCGAACTTTGGAGAGTAAGCCCCAGTTTCCGCATGAGCCCATACCAATCGGTCCAGGCTATCTTTCAGTCTTACATTTGATCTGATTAGTTCCTGAATGAAAGCTTTCCACTCGTTCCACCAATAGGGTCTGAGATCTAATTCTTCACCAGATTTCCATGCTTGCCCCCAGATTGTGTATTGGCTGATCTTCTCAACCTGATTCAGATAGAGAATGTCCTTTGATTCCAGATGTCTGATCAATCCTGGGGAGAGAGCAAACTGTCCATTACAGCCAACCCACAGATCTTTCCCTATTCTCAAATTTTCTCCATTTCCAACCTGCCAAGCCAATCCTTGTTCAATAATTTTAAATGCTTTTGTAGTAGCTTTCCATACCACCAAAACATTCCTTCCTTTCTTATTTGGGTTTTTGATCCATTCTTCCAGGGGTACAGGATCTACATATTTCCGCTTTACCACTCTTGTCCACAAATTTTCTGAGTTGATGAGATTCCACCCAGATTTTGCTGCCAATGATAGGCTAAAATCATACAGATTTTTAATTCCCCATCCTCCCCATTCTTTTGGTCTTGCCACTTTCTCCCATGCAACCTAGGGGAGGATTGAGTCCTCCTTTGAGCCAGACCACAGGAATCTGCTGCATATTCTTTTGATCTTGTTTAGAATCCCTTTAGGAACCCAGGTCAAGGCTGCCCAGAAAACCGGCATGGCTTGCAGAACAGATTTTACTAGAGTCAATCTACCAGCTCTAGATAGCCACTTGAAACTCCAATGTGTGATTTTTGCTTCGATTTTTGCCACCAGCCAGTTCCAATCTTGTTTTTTGTACGCATTTGGCTTCAGCCAGAAACCCAAATACTTAAAAGGATTTTCCATGTTGTTTACATCAAACGACAGAATAGAGGTTATCAGGCTTTTCTCATGTCTATTGAAACCTTCCATAATGAGCTGAGATTTCCTAAGATTTACTTGCATCCCTGTGGCTTTCATGAACAAATCAAGAATGTTTTTAAGTTCTTTAATTTCATTCAAACTCCCATTTGTAAATAATAAGATATCGTCTACAAATAGGAGGTGAGAAATGAACATGTTTACAGCAACTTCCAATCCTTTTACCAAACCTGCTCTTCTGGCTTCCAGAATCAGTTGACTTAGCCCCTCAGCCACTAGAAGAAAGAGCAGAGGCGACAAGGGGCATCCCTGTCTTAGGCCCCTTTGTCCTTTAAAAAAGGAGGATGAGGCCCCGTTGATTAAAACTGCAAAACTGACACTAGTGATGCATCCCATTACCCAATTGATGAAGTCCAACTTAAATCGTAGATGAGTTAACAACATCCTCTGATATGTCCAGCTGATCCTATCATAGGCTTTTGACAAATCAATTTTAATCACAACTCCTTTCTTGTTTGTCTGTCTGATACTGTGTATTTTCTCCTGCGCCACTCCAATGGATTCATGAATTTGTCGATCATCTAGGAACCCAAACTGTTCATTTGAAATACATTTTGACAGAATCGGTTTTAACCGGACAACTATCACTTTTGCAATAATTTTGTATATACAGTTGCACAATGAGATAGGCCTGAAATCTGCAAAGGATTCTGGATCCTCCTTTTTAGGAATAAGGGCTATGAATGTGGAATTGAAGGGGGAATAAATCTCACCTTTCCTCCTCGACTCTTCCACTACCTCAGTTAGTTCTGCTCCGATCTGTTCAAATACATGTTGGAAGAGTTCTATGGTTCACCCGTCCGGGCCAGGGCTCTTATCTTTGGCCATTGATTTTATAATTCCTTCCACCTCCTCCTTGGAAACTTCTCTGATTAGGTCCTCTGCTTCCTCCTCCTCTACATACCTGGGAAAACATTGAGCAGTTCTGATCACTTCTGCTAATGTTATCCCTCCTTGGTCAGTAAACAGATTTTGAAAGTGATTCCTTCCCAATTTGGATAAAGACTCAAAAGAGTTGGCCTCTCTGCCCTCATCATCCTTTAGCTTCCAAATCGTGTTTGCATTCTTCCTCCCTCTTGCATAGTTATGGAAAAATTTCGTGTTTTCGTCCCCAGCTTTTAGCCAGATCGCCCTGCTCTTCAGCCTCCATTCCTCTTCTCTATCTAGCAAGATTTGGTTCCTGTGCTTTTCAAGCAGCATAATCCTTTCTTTGGACTCCTGAGTTGCATATCCATCCGTCTTGGGGTCTTCCAGCTCTCGTAGCTCTACATCAATTTTGGTGATTTCCTCATTCTACTTTTTTTTCCTTAATTTTGCCCATTCCATGGTAGCTTTTTTCAGTCTGTTTAAGTTTTCCATGAAAAGGAAGCCTTTGATTTCCCTTGAGTTTCTATCCGAGTGTCTCCAAGTTTCCCTGAAGAGCCTATTGAAGGATTCCTCTTGAAGGCAGGACGCGTTAAATTTAAAGGGGGCCGCTGGTTTATGGGGAGGTTTGGAGAGCTCCATAAGAACAGGGAAATGATCTGAGTTCCCTCCCTCGCCCACCCATTGCCTGAACATTGGAATTCTGGATGCCAAATCTTCGCACAACATGAACCGGTCCAGTCTCTTTGCAATTCTTTCATCCCCTGCTCTTCTATTCCTCTAGGTAGGCTTTAGTTTGATTAGGTTTACATCAATCATGTTATGAGAGCTTAGGGTGGTCAAGAAAAAATCAGAGAGTGGGTCTTCTCTAGCTGAAGGACCCCAAGCTTCACCATTCCCCACCGAGAAGTTTAAGTCTCCTCCTATTATCAGGTTTTGATTTTTTAACAGAGATTTTGACAGAAGATCGGTCCAGAAGGTAGCCCTTCCCTGACAGGGCCCATAGATATTTAAAATCAACAGGGGATGACCGAATTCTGGGCATTGAAACTCCATCCCTAGCACATGAGCCATTCCCCAGTGGTTAATTAGCTGCATTCTTCCTTCCCTGAAACCTATGGCCATTCCGCCCGAGTGTCCAACAGAGTCTACTGCTAAAAAAACCAGCCTGGGAGAGTAGCTCTAAGGGTCATCTCCACTTCTATACTTCTGCCTAGGGTCTCTTGAAGTAAAAGAACATCCGGGTTATAACGCTTAACTATCTCCTTTAGCGCCAGTTTTTTGGGTTTACTGGCTAAACCCCTGCAGTTCCAGGATAAAAAGATCATTTGATAACATTCTCATGGGGATTTGCTGCTCTAAGCGCCCCAGGGATAGACATTTGCTTGTCGTCTGCCACATCATACTTCGCCTTTACCTGTGCTTTGGACATGTTTGATTTCCTGCCTCTAGCCTTCCTTTTGAAGGCCTGAGATGAGGATGGGCCTAAGCCACCAACCGGTTCAGGGATTACATGCTTTTTGTCAAGGGATCTTAGATTGTAATGACACGCCGGGGTGAAGGGAACAGGTTCTTTTAATCCAAGAGGGGCATCTTCACAGTTCAGGTCAAGTGAGGGTATAGCAGCAATGATGTTTTCAATATTTAGGTGTTCATCATTGGTACAATTATTCATTTGTGAGCCAGATATCAAGCAAGCATCTTTAAAATCTGAATATAAAGATGGGTTACTTGAGTCTATTTGCATACCCTTTGTGTCTTCGACCGGGATGACTGTTGATTCCTTGATAGGCTCCTTTGATAAATTCTCGGGTCTGCGATGGTCCTCATTTGCTTCTCCTTCCACCGGTTGGGTTGCTCCGGCCTGTTCCTCTCGGTCCCCTTTATGGTTAAAGTCCGCTTCCATAGAACCCTCCTCTAATGTTTCTTCTATTCCAGGATCCTTTTCCAGCTTCGTTGTCATCTCCCCCTGATCGACTTTCTTCTGAGTCCTTCTTATGCGGATGCCCAGTGGACAGTCTCTTGCCAGATGCCCGTATTCGTGGCATCTATGACATCTAAAGGGTAGATGTTCATAGTCCAGCGGTTTCTCAAAAACATAGTCTCTGTATTGCAGATTGATGGATTCCGCAAGGCCTTCTTTTGGATTTAGGCTGACCAGGATCTGGGCCATAGCTCTGTTGTGAGTATGAAGGAAGGACATGTCTACCTCCAGGAATGTGCCAAGAAGGTTTCCTATCGACCTGAATACCGATTCAACCCAGAGAAAAGGGGGTAGACCAGGTGCCCTTACCCAAACAGGAAATTCATCTACCTTCTCCCTTTTCGCATCAAATAAGGGGGTCCATCGTTTGAATAGGACTGGGCAATTCCCAAAAGCCCAATTCTTCCCTGCAACCTAGTCCACCTCTTCCTTGCTCTCAAATCTCACCATAAACCACCATTTCACAAAGACTGCTACCTTGAAATTTTTAATCGGTGCCGTCTTCCACTGTTGCTCTGCCCAATGTTTTATGAATTTTCCTGAGTAGCTCTTACCTCTAGCCCTCCCTACCAGAGTGCATTCCGCCACCTCTAGAGCGTCCTCTACCTGTACATCCATACCCAGGACTAAGTTCCCTTCAAACTTTTTCTTCTTTAGGGGTTTCGGTTTTTTCCTTTTCCCCCCGGTCTTTTCTTGCCTAGAGTCCTCCTCCCTATCTTGTGGTTTTGGGTCACTCTTGACTGCTTCTGCTTGTTGTCCGGGCTCAATATTATCTAGGGTTTGATTCCCCTTGCCTGGGTTCTCTGATGAGGTTCTACCTCCAATACCTGTTGCAAATCCGGAACCCTCTTTCGGCAACCCAGAGGCTGGTTCATCACGTTCAACCCTTTGCTTCGAGGGTTCACCCGTTCCTACAGCAATCACTCCAATTCCCAGGCTGGGCCTGAACGTTCCTTTTGCAATTATCGGTCTGGTGATTGCCGGCGATCCACCCCCCTCCGCTACTGCAATATCGACTTTAAGGCCTCCTCCAACTGATCTCCAGATTCCATGACTCGCTTTGTAGTTTATGATGACTTCAAGCCCTCCGGATAAAAAGGGAGCATTTAGGAGGGGTTTATCCTTTCTTTCTTGAACGTCGAATGGTTTATCTGTTAGATGAAAACTTTCTCCTGAGAAACTGTAGCTTGAAAAACCCTTTCTCCTTGGCTATTCAGCCCGGCCAGCTCCAGGCTTTCCTCCAGTAACCCTTTTGCTGCTTTGTTGCTCCATGAACCTTCCAAAACGAATTCCTCGGATGCATGACTACTAGCTGACCCAAAAAACTTGTCAATATTTTGGGTGGTTACCTCCTTTCCCCAAACCGACAAGATGTCTTCCGGTGCAGGGTCTAGGTCGATTGCCTCTCTAGGTTTCACCATGGTAATTACCCTGCAGTAAACACTTACAGTCAACCATTAACGGCCAGTTTCCTTCCGCAGATGCTATATTCAGCCTCGGGTAGTCCGGTGATGCTGCCAACGCATTCACCTCAAGGGTTATAACCATTTGTTTGCTCGGTTAAGTGTAAAACCTCCACATTTCGATATTGCCCTGCAGTTTGAACCCCATCTGTCCTCGTCTTCCTAGTCATCCAGTCATTTGCCTCGATGTGAAAACCTGCTGACCCATCTCGTACCTCCTAGTCTTCGTCATCCTGCTTGGGGTCTAGTCTGCAGCACCCTAGGCCGACGGCCTAGGCTGCCCTGGTTCGAGTCCTCCTGCTACCAGAACCCTCATGCCTCTCCAATGTTGTCCTATTTAAGAAGATTTTAAAGTTATATTATTTTTTTCATATTAATTTAGTTGATATTTGGTTAAATTTTTTATTTGTTTTTATTTAATTTTTTGTCCAAAGAAATTGGCAATTAAGTTTGATTGGTACTCAGTTTGAAACCTTATATCTACACATATTATATATCACATCACAAATTAGAGAACAAAACACATTTTAACAAATTGTACATTCATGTTGTGTAGTCAATTGAGGTTCATGGACATGTGGGGATTCTTGGAATATACTCAAGAATTTGTTTATTTTTTTTAAATTTTATATGATTAATGGTTGCAGACCATTGTTTTATACTTCAATTTAGCTATATTTAAACTAAGCAGACAAGTGTGATATTACACGAGAAGATGTTTTTAATTTCAAAACTTTTTAGAGCACATAATTAATTTCAGAGGAGAGGGGTTTTGGATTTATCTTTAAAAAGTTTATGGATATTTTTAAGTATAGTTGATTTTCTTTTGTATATATATATATATATATATATATATATATATATATAAGAAGATGTAGTCTAATTTATAGATAAAGTAGTGTTTTTCACAGTTATCGGACAAAACAATTTCAAGAAAAAAAACAGGTTTTTTTGTTATTTAAAATGCATTTTTGAATGCATTAATGGACTAAACACCTTGAAAAACACTTAAATTCTACATATTAAACAATGTGTTTATGTCATCCCATGCTCCTATGGGACTTCGTACATTGGTGAAACTAGCGGCTAAATAAATCAGAGAATTTAGGAACACGCAACCGACATCAAACATAGGAGGTCCCCCTCCTCAGCTTTGGCAGAACATGCTGAAAAGACAAAACATCACATCTGCATTGAAGAGGCTAGGGTCATTGCCAGGGTTGATTATTTTCATCACGGTAAGTTTAGGAGGCAATGGAAATTGAAAGGAGACCTAATAATCTGAATAGCGCTGATGGTTGGAATATTAGCAGGCGTTGGATCCCTGCCTTGTCTTCTTAAGTTTTTAGAATTTATATTTTTACTTTATTATTAGTATTTGATTTTTATTTTATTTTCTCTATTTGATTGTTTATTTATTTATTATTATTCTTTTTTTTTCTTTTTCTTTTCTTTGTTCTAGTTGGAATTTGAGAGATTCCTTTTATTTTTAATTATTTTAATTTATTTATTTATTATATGTTATGCTATTTTTATTTTTATTTTTGTTTACATTATTGATCCATTTTCTTATTATTATTTTATTGTTTGATTATTTAGGTTCGACCATTTTATTTCGTTTCTTTTTCTCCTTTTGAGTTATTTTTATAAGACTTTACTTCCGGCTAAAAAGAATTAAGTTAATTTAACTGGCTAACGATTATTTATTTATATTATAAATTTATTTTTAACAGATATCTATTCTTTGGTCAAAACTAGCTATTATACTCTAACGACTAGTAAACATTTCTCTTCATCTATTTAATTTGATGCCAAGATCTAGTTCTTCATCTTATCATGACGATAAACCACACTTGATGGTTGGAAACACGTCAACTAAAAGTATCTTATGTGATTGATCTCTCAACATTCAAAATATGGATCAGAAGCCTAAATTCTGAACTTAAACTCAAGTTTTCAAAAATATCTACTGGATTTTGGTTAAAAAAATGTCATTTCGTCTATAAGTTAGACTAAGCCTATATATAAATGCAATTATAGAAAATAAATAAAAACAAAAGTAAAGTATTAATATAACAAATTTTTATTGATATTTTAAATAAAAAGCAATGTTCGCTTGCCTTTTTTAAGCTAACCAAGTAGAGTTTTTATGCTATATTAAATACTTTTCGTATGCTATTATGTAGCTTCCAATATTGTAAGTAGTTTCTAATTGACCAAAACCCTAATCACCTAATGAGTCTTCATTAATGAGGTTACAAACTAACTATTAATAATTCATTAATAAGGCCATACAACGTTTATTAAATACACAATCAAATTAACTTGTAGGACTTATTTAATAGAGATGGCCATAATCCATTAAGTAACAACCTATCCATTCATTGGGAGAGTTAGGGTCAAGCCTTGACATATCCTTCACTTTACAAAGGAACATTCTCTTCAAAGCTAGAGAAGAGGGAATTGTTATAGGATGGTGATTGGTTCCCAAGTGACATCTTTAGGGTGCGCATTGTTTCAATGGATAAAATTGGGTAAATAGTTTGTCAGTAGAGACAACACTCTCTTTTGTCCAAAATAACCTCTAATTGTGACTAAATGGAAACCTCATCATCTAATTCTAAGAGGATAGTTCAAAATCTACAATTTGGCCTGACCACCTTCTTCATGCATGATATGTGAAATGCTAGTAGGATCTTACAGTGGCATGGAAAATCCAACTCGTAAGTAACATGACCAAATTTTTTTAGTATTCTATAGAGTCCATAAAAATCAGGTGTTGCAAATTTGTACGTCACATGGCCAATAAGTTTGAGTATGGTATAGAAGCCATAAAACTTAGGTGCTAACTTTTGTTGTCTCTTATCCTTGAGTGAACATATAGGGTTGGAGACAAAGGACAACCCAATCCCTTATTTAAAATGGTGCTCAAAATGATGTTGAACAACATGTTACTTCACCATATTTTAGGCCAACACCAAATTGTTCTCAAGTATACGAAGAATGTTAACATCCTTATGAAACACAATCTATCAAGATTTTGTCCACCTTCAAAACCGTAGATATGCATGGGAAGTAGGAGAACACTAATGTGGGTTTTTTTCCCATGGACCACCTCATAGGGTTACATTTTGGTCATATTAGGATAGGTGGTATTGTACCAACATTCTACAAGAGGTGGACACTAATCCATTTGGCATGTCATTCCAAGGTGAACATTGTAGAAAAGTTAATAGACACTTGTTGACTACTTCTGTCTAACCATATATTAAGGGATGATATGTCATGTTGATGTTTAATTTAGTAAACTAAAACAATTCCTACTAGCAATTACCAGTGATCATAAGTTCATAGTTAGTTACAAGGGAATTTTCCATAAAGAATTATTCCACTATGAAGGTCTTGAAAGGTTGTGTAAGGAACATAAGTGATCATATTTAAAAAGGCGATCCACAACTACCATGATGGCTAATTTGTTTCTCACTTTATGTAGCCCCACAATAAAATTCTAAAAATGTTAGTACAAATTCTGGTAAGAATTGATAAAGGTTGTAATGCTCTTAGAGGCTTCATCATCTCCCCATTGTACCTATGGTACATGTCACATTCTACCACAAAGTTGTGGATCTATTTTTTCATGCCTCCCTAAAATAATAGATGTTTATTCCTTTCTTATGTTTTTTAAAAAAGTGAGTAACATAATGTGGGAGAAGAATGTAATTTAGGTAACACTTTTGATTTAAAGGTTGAAATCATGACAAAAAATATACACCCTTTATAGCATAGTGTATCATTCAAGTGTACCTTGAATAGGCATCAAGGTCAACATATAACAAATGGAGAATATGCACTATCTTGGCATTTGGTAATGCTTCTTAACACACTTCCACTATCGAAACAAGCATTATTAAAGGTAAGGAAAATACAAGCCTTCCTTATACCTCCTAGCTGGAGCATTAGTTGCCATAATTTTTGTAGGTGATCTCATAATCATAACCTAACATTTTAGTGACTCACTTATGTTTATCTACAGAGGACAATCATTGTTCCAAGAAACATTAAAAATGATATGATTTTTCATACTCTTAAACAATGTCTCATCAAGAAATGACACAATAGATCAATTGAGTGAAGAACAACAATACTTTCCTTTCCATGGCTTGATTTGCCTAATTTTATTTATCACTGGTTCATAATGGATCATTATATAATTTTTCATATCTTGGTACTTGAAGTGTTGAAATTCTATGAAAAGTGTAGTAGAATACAATTTTTTGCTAGATAATTCTTCTTAATGTTTTTCAAACAATATTTTATGCCACTGTTATCATTGAATAATTATACCCATAAAATCTCAATAGTAGATGTAGTGGAAATAGTAAATATCATAGAAAGACAACTTGCACGAACAATAGAGACAACAATTTTACCCAAGGAAACCTAACACTAGGAGAAAATCCAACAATCTTTTCTTAAGGAGAATTATCTTTCAACAAGGTTTACAAATCATAAATTTGTTTATAAATCTGTGCCAATATCCAAGTCAAAATACTAGGCGAACCTTATCAAAGCAACTCCAATTTAATGTTGGTCAAACTAGTCGAAATAATCATAAGTCAAATTTGGTCAAACTCTCAAATCCTGCGGCCAACTCAACCTCGTCAAAACTAAGGCTTGCAGCCAACTCTCAAGTCAAATCCACATGTGTGGCCTACAATCAATCTACAGTCAAACCCACACGTGTAACCTACAATCAACCTATGGTCAAAAAGCTTGGTCAAACAACCAATGTCTCACATGTGAAAATTCCAAAAGGTGGAGTTGTAGTGGCTGCAACACCCTCCAAAATTTTGGCCTGCATCCAATTTCGGAGCCTTCCTTGGTTTTTCCTTGATGTTTGCAAACACTCGGGCTCATCCCATGATCTCGTGTCAAGTCTTTACACCCTCTTTGCTTGACCATTCACTGGTCGTCTTTTAGCATGTTGGTTGTAATGTCATGCTTGCGGTCCACTTCTAGCTATGTTGAAGGTCTGTCTTCATGTGTACAATTTGTGTTCGCTATGTAAGCATTTGTCGCACTCACACACAAAGTTGTATGCAATGTTGCACAATTTTTGTCACGGTTTTTCAACGATTTATCTCAAGTGTCGCACTTGTCACTCACATCCTTTAGTCAGTCACATTGAGCATGTTGTCGTGTTGGTCTCAGGTGTCTTTTCGTCGAGTCATGTTGAGTGTGTGTTTGCAAGGTCATGCATACACGAGTTCACCCGCTCACATACTTAACCATTTTGTCAAAGATATGTTGACCATACAACCCTCCATCAATCGAACCTCCACTGAGCTGCACTACGCAGTCTCAGCTCTCAGTGACCAAGCACTATTGCCCAGAATTGTGCAGAGCTTGAGGTTGCCCCCTAGGCAGTCTGCACTGCACAATCCTAGAATCAACCTGGATGACTATCACCCAGAACAACGCAGAAGTCGCCCAAGAAGCTATCTCAATTTACGTTTCTTGCAAGCCTATCCATCAAGCCTCCGGTTGGTCAACCAGAGAATTTGACTGGGTGGTGACCTCTGGCTTCACTCCTCCCAAAATTACGCAGAAGCTGTTAGCATGCCTGCCTCCACTGACTGAAGAAATTGCGTAGACATGAGTGACAGGCACCCGCTGCCTGTCACTGCACTCTCTAAAAATTGCGCAGTTTTGTCAGTCAGTGTCCTCGTCGGCCGACCTGCTGCTCCTCATGAAAATTGCGCAGTTTTCTTAGACTGTCCATCTGATGTCCGACACCTTACTCAGCCTGGAAACTACGCAGACATGTCCTGAATGACTACCTCCCAGATCTGTGCGGTTTTGGCCAGCAAGCTCCCGCAGCCCGCTTCCGACCTCCTCTAGAATTCTGCTTAGTTTTCACTGCCAGTGCCTCCTACTGCCTGCACAAACTTCCCTAGAAAAATTGTGCAGTTATGCCTCCCAGCTGAGTCAGATCCCACAGATGTCACTGTTGTTCAGACTGCTCAACCCAACCTCTTAGTGACCTCTGTGTATTTTTTCTTGACAGTGCCTCGAAGCCTTGCATCCCGACCTGAAATGTGCTTTGTGCAGTTTCAGAGCCTTGTCCTCTCTCCCGGTCACCTGCACTCGAAAACGAAAGATGATGCATCATGGTAGACTAGGGGATTTCTAGATTTGATGTCATCTCATCATGAGTGATTGCAAATACAGGTACATGGATGATACATGGCGCGACGATGAACGGGATGAACAAGGAGTGCATGCTAGGAGACTTGTTCGCGAACGGATGAACACATGAAGCATGCCAAGTACCAGCGAAGGGGATACATGCACATGCAACATCAAGCAAACACCAAGACCATCGAAGACTTCGCACACCTTGTCATGCAGAGGTGAAGCTATGATACACCAAGAGCACACTCATCATTTAGCAGCACTGCAACTCGACATGGACACCACCATCAACATGAACATACCAGCACTGTCATGTCGAGTCATGTCATGATTCATCTCGACCACATCACTACTGTGGGCCATACTATTGTAATCAATGTAATGTAATGTGGAAGTCCAAGAGACCCACATACGAAGTTGAAGAGTCATGTAAGTAAAACAATCATGAGGGAAGTTGAAGAGTCACAAGGCTCAATTTCACCCTTGGCTATTTATACCCCTCATTTGTACATGAAAAAGACTTTTCACCTTGGCTCCTCCCACATAGCCTTGAGATTCTATAGTTTTTTCTTTGAGGAGAGAGCAGTGGCTCCAATGCCTCGCTATTGGGGTTAGTGATGTATGGTGCACGAATGTGTCTTGGAACTTTCGCTTAATTCAGAAGCCTGTTAACGGACCAGCACGTTTTCACATATGTATTGTATTCATTTGTAAGACTATTCTTTGGAAGCCTGTAATGCATGTTGCTTTAACCTGTACTAAGATAGTCGAACTATCTCGGTTGTTTTAGTGCATATGTTGTTGGAAATGTGTTGCATTAGTTGTTAACAATGTCTTGCCCATGTGGAATACTTCGCCAGACACATGACATGTTCATTCTTGTAAACTTGTTACAACGACGGTCGCACTCTTGTGGATTATTCCATTGGGTGTTGTACATGCTATCTTTTCACTTTATGTTTGTGACTGCCGCATCCGTGTGGACTACTTTGCTAGAAGCTGAGCTTTTTATGCTTTGTTGTGCATCTCTAACAGAGTTGGGACTATTCCCTTTCGACTTGAGACTCACTCTCACCCTCTCCCTCTGTAGTGAAAAAACTTAGACACAAGTTACACTAAGCACTCACCAGGCACACAAACCTCGTTGTTTGAAGACTAAGTATACCACTCCCATGTGCTGACAAGCAAGAGCTAAGGTATATATTTAAGATAATGGAAACCTTGCGATCATACCTGATGGGATTCCTACACCAAATGGTGTGAGGTCGAGTTGGCACTTCATACTAGGGAGATCCCTTGATTGTTGGCAGGTCCAGCACCATCAACATTTTTGGCACTAGAAGGAGTGCCGCGAGTTGTTTATGGCTGAATTTCCTCTCACCCCCACTCATCAATCATCTGGTCAAGGCAATATCTCACACTCCATCTCTCACCTACGCGTCAATATGGAATTGGTTACGCCTCACCCCCAGACATGAACACAAAATTTCATATCAGCACCTCCACTTTGTCCGTCCCATCACCTGTCAGTTTGCTAAAGTAGTCATACTCATCCCAAGAATACAAGATCTTCCATACGCATCAAGAGAAGCTAAAGACTACTCCCATAGGAGTTGTTGTCTCATTAGCGAAAGAAGAAGTTCTTGCCACTCTCGAAGGTTTGGCATAAGTTGTTGAGAACGAAGAGGGGCCTCTAGTCTTTCGACAGGGAGAACAGGACACCCTCGTGATCTTGGGCTCAGACTCCAGTACATGAGGCGGAGACAAACCAACCAACTCAGAGGCGAAACCATCAGATTCTGAAGATGAGGAGGAGGACGATGAAGAAGAAGACATGGTTGACCAAATATTGGAATGAATGACTTAGGGACCATTGGCTCTCCCAGGTGCTTTGCATAGGATGCCAAAGAGTTCGGAGAGGATGTTGACAAAGTATGACCTTGACAGAACAATGAAGGTAGAAAACCACTTGGAAAAATTCTACCTACAACTGCAGACACTCGAGGTACGGTACAACGACATTGCATGCAGATTGTTTTTGTGTACCTTGGATGGCCGAGCAGTAGTATGGTATCACAACTTTCCTGTCAACTCCATCCAGAACTGGGGTATGTTCAAGTGAATGTTTTTGGAAAAATTCGTTGATGACAAGACCCTTGCCATGTTACTCAAAGAGTTGTGTAGTCTCAATATGGAGTCGAAAGAGAAAGTAAAAGGCTTTAATCATAGGTATTTATGCATCTTGAACAAGTTTGCAGCAGGCACAAAACCTCATGACTCCATCACTGTCGGCTATTACACGTTTTCACTGCCAACCGGTATTGCACAGTTCATAAAGTGGGCTGTGAAACTAGCGTTACTTAAAAATTTAGAAGAGGTGATCGCTATGGAAATGGACATGCACGCGATTGGAGTCATGAAGGAAGATGAACTAGAAAAAGACTCCAAATATGTGAGCAGGAAGTCCCAGGATGCTACGAGTAAGGGGAAAGACAAGGAAGCAAGTGACATTGAAACCCTTACTCATCTTGTCAAGAACTTGACAACAAAGGTGTCTGAGCTAAAGCAACGAACGATCAAGACATATGCTAGTAGTGGCCTCCCAGACAACAGAAGAGGAGCATGTCATCATGTAGCAACATCTTCCCATCTAAAACTGCGCAAAGCTCCAGCTCAGTGTTCCAGATGAAAATGTGCGTGAACTCCAAGTTTTCTCATTCCAAGAAGATTGTCACCTAGAAGGGAATTGCCCGAATGGAAACGAGTTGCGGACTCAGTGTGCAACAGTTTGAAAAACGTGGTAAACAATGTGCAATGTCAATTGGAAGACGAAGATGATGAAGACAATGTTGCATCTGATGAGGCACTAGGTACTGGTCAAGTGATCAACATGTATCAATGCTCGCGTGTAACATAGAAAACGAACACCGAGAAGCAAACCCCAAAGCAAAGTGGTCAATAAAATCTCAGAAGTCAAGGGGATCTCCCTACTGTTGGGGAGATGAAAGAAAAGTTGAAACTACTAATGAGTGAGGTTGATCCACCAGTCGTCCCAAAGTAGAAATTTCAAAGCAAGCCCGAGAAGACAACTGTAGACAAGAGTATGTCCATGAGAAATAAACTTCAGAACACTCCGTCGAACAGTACAAACATGAGTCTAACCCCGAACACCTCGATGAGTCTACTCGCTCATGACTACAATATTGTGGAAGATATGAAGAAAAATCGTGCAAACATCTCTTTGTTCAAGTTAGCTAAGCTCAAGGGTGAGCGGGATATTCTGCTACGTGTATTGTGGAAAACATCCACAGATAGTACAACCTCTACCAGCAAGGGAGCAAGCACATCTCCTGATTCACTCACAATTGTGCTCAACACACTCTGGATGGAAGAAGCAAACTCTGTTTGCCCTCCATTCTTTCTCTCATTTGAAATTTTTAACTGCAATGTTCACAAATGTTTTATTGACTCTGGCGCATCAACTAGCGTCATGCCACTCTCCATTGCCAATATGATCAATGCACAATGGAGCAAGATATCTACGTAGATCATTCAACTAGATTGAACATGTGTACCAGCCATTGGTGAACTTCGGGATGTGATCATCTGATTATCTCATGATCATCAAGTTCATCAGTGCATCAACATCGTCATTGTGGACATACCATAAGCGTATGGCTTACTTCTTAGCAGAGATTCGTCCAGCAAGGTGAATGGATACTTCGCCACATACTGGTCACACTTATGGCTTTCGTACCAGGGTAAAAGCAATTAGATCTAGGTGTTTTCCGAGAGATACATGAAACATAATGTCACTCCCATCAATGGTGAGAGCAAAAAGTTGGCTTTCACAGAACTTATGTTTGGAAACTGCCTCTTGGAAAAAAAACTGGGGTGTTATCTCGTACAACCAACTCCAACCCCACCAAACACACAGTTGGGTCTCCTTCCTTGCTTGACTGATGATAATGAAACATGTACAACACATTGTACCACTAGTAGCAGTAGTAGTAGCAATAGTAGTACTATCCCATCAAGCGATCCGTGTACAAACGAGTTGTGGACCATGCATTTTGATGGATCAAAGACACAGGATGGCTTTGGAGCCGAGTGTGTCTTGATAGACCCAAAGCACAAGAAACACTTGATCTCAAGCCGCTTGGAGTTCAAGTGCATGAACAACACTGTTGAATATGAAGCACTCATATTGGGCTTTCACAAAGCCATTAACTTCAATGTTGTTGCGCTCAAAGTGGTAGGTGATTCAGAAACCATGGTACGACATTTACATAACACCATACACTGTTTGTCACCTCATATCAAAAGTTATCAACAAGAGGTATGTCAACTAATTTCTAACTTCCAAGCTTTCAATATCATTGTTGTGCCAAGAATTTGTAATGCCACTGTTGATGCCTTAGCTAATGCAACTACTAGGATGAAGCCTCTTAGGGATAGGTTTACTATGGAAATTGTGTATAAGCCTTTTATCCCTGATAACATAACTAATCTACATGTTTTTTATGATGATCAACAGATACTACATTTCATGGCCAATGTTGATGTCTTCAAGGACGAGGCGATTGATGAAGATGAGCATGAGCAGTCTTTGCAAGCAATAGCTGATGACATGAAAGGAAACCTCATCCCCAAGGGTGTGGTATCTCTTGAAAATATCTATGAATTACATAATCGCTTCCAAGGGCAAAGGAACAACAAAACCCAGAGTTCCACCATGATGTACGAACAAATCAACTTGGGAACAAAATAAGATCCGAAATTCGTCAATCTCTGTACGTGTTGCACACCTCAGGAGTGACAAGCCTTTGTCCGCTTGTTGAAATAGTATCGGGATGTATTCACGTGGACATACGGTGATCTGAAAACATACGACACGCGAATAATCCAACATGTGATTCCGATCAAAGAAGGGGTCAAGCCATTTCAACAGAAGCTGAGAAAAGTACATCCGTCACTTGAACCCCTCATACAGAAAGAATTGACTAAGCTATTGGATGCATGGATCATTTATATAGTTCGTCATTCTACGTGGGTTTCTAACTTAGTTCATGTACATAAGAAGTCTGGGGAGATCCGCCTATGTGTTGATTTCCGAAACCTTAACCACGCCTCGAACAAAGACAACTACCCTGTGCCGTCGATGGAACATATTTTACAAACAATATCTAGAGCAGAAATGTTTTCTCTGCTCGATGGTTTCTTGGGATACAACCAGGTTCTAGTAGTGGAACCTGATAGACTAAAAACTACCTTCCGTACCAAGTGGGGTACATTCACCTACGTAATAATGCCATTTGGGCTTGTGAATGAAGGTGCAACCTTTCAGCGCACCATGGACATCGCCTTCCGTGGACTTATCGGACATATCATAGTGGTGTACCTTGATGATGTGATTGTCTTTTCTAGGAAATGGTCAGACCACATACACCATCTGAAGAAGATATTTGAGCGATGCCGAAAATACGAGATATCTTTGAATACCAAGAAAAGCATATTTGCAGTGTCTGAGGGGAACCTCCTTGGGCACATCATCGCCAGAAGTGGGATCAAGGTTGATTCAGACTAAGTTCAAACAATTACACAGATTCCTCACCCAACCAACAAGAAAGCCATGCAATCCTTCTTGGGAAAGATAAACTTCCTCCAGAAGTTCATCTTGGATTATGCACAAATAGTGAAACCTATGCAAGACATGATCAAGAAGGATGTAGTCTACAGTTGGGGTAAGAAGGAAAAGAATGCATTCACCCATATCAAGCAGGCTATAGCAGACGGACCTGCACTTTACAACCTAGATTTTAACAAGGATTTCTTGCTATACACCTTTGCCTCCGACAATTCACTTGCTACAGTACTCACTCAGAAGGATGAGTTGAACGACGAACGTCCCATCTCCTTCGTGAGTACAAGCATGTGGGGAACCGAACACAACTACCTCGTCATCGACAAACAAGCATACACAGTATACAAGGCGATGAAACACTTCAGACCCTACTTGCTAAAGAACCATTGCATAGTCTTTGTGCCACACCCAACAGTCAGATCACTGCTTGTACAACAAGAGCTGGGTGAAAGATGTGTAAAATGGATGACAGGCTTGCAAGAGTATGATCTTGACATCAAGCCAGTTCACATTGTCAAGGTTCATGGTCTCTGCAGACTCGCAACTGAAGTAGTCCATGCACATGAGGAAGAAGAAGAGCTCGCTAGTTGGGAGCAAGAAATCAATATGTACGATGTAGAGTGAGCACCACCCACTTCATACAGAAACTCTTGGTATGAAGATGTGCACCGATACCTAAAGCATGGGACCATACCCTCAAAGAATTACCTTATCAGTTGGTGCACATAACGCTTTATAGAAAGCCCATCAACAAAATTTTTCTCAGGTGCCTGGAGGCACATGATTCAAAGAAGGTCTTGCATGATCTGCTTGACAGACCAGCCTGGGGCCACTTCGCGGGAAACACCACTACACACAAATTCATGCGAGCCAATTTTTACTGGCCCACATTATTCAAGGATGCACATGCCTATGCCCGCAAGTGCACGGTCTGCCAGCGATGTGCTGACAAAACACGAAGGTCAGCATCCCCGCTGCACCCTATTGCAGTGACTGAACCATTTCAATAGTGGGGCCTAGACATCATTGGGTAAATCTTCCCACACTCGTCGAAACAACACCACTACATCTTGAAAATGACATATTACTTCATGTGGTGGACATAAGCAGTTTCGCTTAAGCAAGTGAATGAATAGGAAGTCATCAACTTCCTCCAACAGAACATCATCCCACGATTTGGCGTTCCTGTATCACTTATTTTTGACAATGAAACTTACTTTACATCTTTAAAGGTTTACGATTTTCATTCCAATATGGTATCGTGCTTAAACACTCAACTAACTACTACCCCCATGGAAATGATCTCACAAAATCTACAAATAAAAACCTTATCCACATTATCAAGAAGACCATTTACTCTGAACAATGTAATTGGCACTCCGCTTTGACGAATGCTTTATGGGTTGACCATGTAACACCCAAACCCTCTCTGAACACTTCACCATACTTCCTGGTTTATGGGAAAGAAACCATCCTCTCACCAAACATCTACTTTACTTCCCTTTAATTGTCCCAAGAATCCCAAGGAAAGCCTTGTCTACTAGTTCAATGTAGGATGGATACACTTCACAAGTTGCAAGAAGAAAGGATGAAAGCAAAAGAAAAATTCACACTCCACCAGAACCGTATCAAGAGATGGTTCGACAAGAAGTCTACAGGGAACACTAACTTCGATGTGGGTGACTTAGTATTGAAATGGGACAAACCCCATGAAGACAAAGGCAAACATACGAAGTTCTAGTCCTTGTGGATTGGTCCATACATTGTCTAGGAAAAGCTTGGCCCACACACATACTGTCTACAATCACTTGATGGGAGGATTGAAAACCTTCCTATCAATGACCAAGATTTAAAGCATTACTTTCAGTAAGCTGGGGCTGCGCCCTGCGCTATGTACATAGTTTGTTTACTGCTTATTGTCTTTTCGCTTTGCTTTGCTATTTTTGCTTCGTTTTGTTTTGTTTTCTTAATATCATGCTATTTTTGGTTTTTTCAATAAGTGTTGCCCTCTACTAAGTTCTGGCTTTTGAATGAGTATGTGGCTGAGATCCAAAGAGTCTTGTGACACTGTAGCACTTGGCCAGTCCTGTGTCTGTCTTATATGTGCTCGGTTATTACCTTCGGCCAATGAAGTCTTGGGGAAAGATATGAGCCGTCTTCAAGGGAAGCTCTGGTCCAACCATGAACTTGTGTCCATACTGGGAAACCCCATGCCTGTACTCAGTCTTCTTCTCTATGTGTTCAAGCTCATCCAACTAGTAGAATCGGAGAAGGAGAAAATCTAAATGAGAAAACCTAAATTAGAGGTCTTACATGCTTCTCTGAAGGAACAACCTCTTCTTCTCTCAATAATTCGGGATCCCTCTTCCGCCCCAAAAATAAATAAGTTCATATGCATAGTCCTCTTTTAAAAGAAAAAATACAAAGGTGAAAGAAGAGAAAGGCTTCCTGTGCAGAGAGGTGAAGCATGCAACTCCACCGAGGTACTGACCAAGCTTGCTGGTAGTGGAGAAATGCGTGTGTTCTTGCGTGACTCGCGGGGGTACTGTCCAGGCCTGTTCGCAGCGGAGAAACACCAGAGATAACTTATACTCTAAAAATTTTAAACTCGCAAGCCAAACTACCCTTCCCGATTTTGAAACATTGTGATCAAGCTGAAACTTGTTGTTTTGTTCGACTGAGCTGGAAAAAGGTGAACCATGCTTGTCCATGGAGTAAGTGGGGAAGCCAAAGTAACCCGCACAATGATTCAATACTCCCTGATAGACCAAGGCCCTGTGCTGTTAATGCACTGAAACAGAGAAGTTGGTATTCAACCAGTGTGTTGCCAAGTGTTGTAGTGGCTACAACACCCTCCAAAATTTTGGCATGCATCCAATTTCAGAGCCTTCCTTGGTTTTTCCTTGATGTTTTCAAACACTCGGTCTCATCCCATGAGCTCGTGTTGAGTATTTACACCCTCTTTGCTTGACCGTTCACCGATCATCTTTTAGCATGTTGGTTTCAATGTCATGCTTGCGGTCTTGTTCTGGATATGCTGAAGGTAAATCTTCATGTGTACAAGTTGTGTTATCTATGCAAGAATCTGTTGCACTCACACATGAAGTTGTATGCAATGTCGTGCATGTGTCGTCACATTCATTTAACGATCTATCTCAAGTGTCACACTTGTCACTCACACCCTTTAGTCAGTCACACTGAGCATGTTGTCTTGTTGGTCTGAGGTGTCTTGTTGTCGAGTCATGTTGAGTGTGTGTTCAAAAGGTCATGCATACATGAGTTCACCCGCTCACACACTTAACAATTTTTCCAAAGATCTGTCTACCAGACCACTCTCCATCAGCTAGACCTCCACTAAGCTGCACTACACAGTCTCAACTCTCAATGAAAAATCACTTTTGCCCAGAATTGCGCAGAGCTTGAGGTTGCTCCCCAAGTAGTCTGAACTACATAATACTAGAATCAAACTCACTGACTGTCACCCAAAATAGTACAAAAGTTTCCCAAGAATCTATCTCAATCTGCGCTTCCCGCAAGCCTATCCATCAAGCCTCCCGCTGGTCAACCGGAGAATTTAACTAGGCAGTGACCCCAGGCTTCAGTCCTCCCAAAAATTGCATAGAATCTATCAGCATGCCTGCTTCCGTTGACTGAAGAAATTGCGCAGACATGAGTGACAGGCACCCGCTGCATGCCACTGCACTGTCTCTAAAAATTACGCAGTTTTCTTGGACTGTCCATTTGCTGCCCGATACCCCATTCATCCCGGAAACTGCACATACATTTCCTGCATGAATGCCTCCCAAATCTGCACAGTTTTCTCTAGCAAGCTCTTACAGCCGCTCTCGGCCTCCTCTAGAATTCTACGTAGTTTTCACTGCCAATGCCTCTTGATGCTCGCACTTCCTTCCCTCGGAAAAATTACACAGTTTTACCTCCTAGTTGAGCGAGATCCTGTAGATGTCACTATTGTCCGGACTTCTCAACCTAGCCTCACATCCCAACCTAAAATGTGCTCTGCAAAATTTCAGAGCCCTGTCCTCTATCCTGGTCACCTGTGCCTGAAAACGAAAGATAATGCATCATGGTAGACTAGGGGATTTCTAGATTTGATGTCATCTCGTCATGAGTGATTGCAAATACAGGTACATGGATGAGACATGGCGTGATGACAAACGAGATGAACAAGGAGTGCATGCTAGGAGACTTGTTCACGAATGGATGAACACATGAAGCATGCCAAGTACCAATGAAGGGGATACATGCACATGAAACATCAAGCAAACACCAAGACCATCGAAGACTCTGTACAGCTTGTCATGCGGAGGTGAAGCTATGATACACCAAGAGCACACTCATCATTCAACAGCACTACAACTCGACATGGACACCACCATCAACATGAACATACCAGCACTGTCATGTCGAGTCATGTCATGAGTTGTCTCAGCCACATCACTATTGTGGGCCATACTGTTGTAATCAATGTAATGTAACGTGGAAGTCCAAGAGACCCACATATGAAGTTGAAGAGTCATGTAAGTCAAACAATCATGAGGGAAGTCGAAGAGTCACAAGGGTCAAGTTCACCCTTGGCTATATATACCCCTCATTTGTACATGCAAAATACTTTTCACCTTAGCTCCTCCCACATAGCCTTGAGAGTCTGTAGTATTTTCTTTGAGGAGCGAGCAGTGGCTCCAACGCCTCGCTATCGAGGTTAGTGATGTATGGTGTACGAATGTGTCTTGGAACTTTTTCTTAATTTAGAAGCATGTTAATAGGCCAACACATTTTCACACTTGTTGTATTCAATCGTAAGACTATTCTTTGGACGCTTGTAATGCATGTTGCTTTAACCTGTACTAAGATAGTTGAACTATTTCGGTTGTTTTAGTGCATATGCTATTGGAAATGTGTTGTATCAGTTGTTAACGTTGTCTTGCCCATGTGGACTACTCCGTCGGACACTCGACAAATTCATTCTTGTAAACTTGTTATAACGACTGTCGCACTCATGTGGAATATTCCGCTCGGTGTTGTATGTGTTATCTTTTCACTTTGTGTTTGTGACAACCACATTCGTGTGGACTACTCTGCTAGAAGCTATGCATGTCCTGCTGTGTTGTGTGCCTCTAACAAAATTGGGACTATTCCCTTTCGAATTGAGACTCACTCTCACCCTCTCCCTCTGCAGTGAAAGAAATTAGACACAAGTTACACTAAGCACTTGCCAGGCACACGAAACTCGTTGTTTGAAGTTTGTTACACTAAGCTCTAGCCAGGCACATGAACCTCACTGTTTGAAGACTAAATATACCACTCTCATGTGCTGAAAAGTAAGAGCTAAGGCATATATTTAAGATAATGGCAACCGGGCCATCATAATGGATGAGACTCCTACACTAAATGGTGTGAGGTCTAGTTAGGACTTCATACTGAGGAGATCCCTGAATGTTGGTGGGTCCAACACCATCAACAGGTGGTCAAATAGTTTGTTCAATATCTTAGTCAACTCTGATCAAACTCACCTTCTTTATCACACGCGTGGCTGTCAAACTCGTGCTCCTCTCACACATGCAACCAGAACAAGATAGATAGAAATGATGATCTCTAACATATTTCTCTTTTGATAACTTTCTCCTCCATTAGAAAAGATCAATGAGCTTGCTATGTTGATTTATTTACTTCTCACATATTTGTTAGAGATTTAACATGAGTGGACACCCATAGAGGTGCTTCTTCACCCCCTCACTTATGGAGCCTACATGAAAACTCAACATTAGACTAGAATTTTTAACTCCATTAATTGGTAAAAATCCGATTAGATAAACAATTCAAACCCACTCTATAAAATAGATCACTCCACCCCAGAGCTAGAAATGCGAGTACCATGGGCCATTTATCCCTAGCCAAATCAACATGGCCCCATCGGTAAATGGTATCAATCTCCCCTACTCAAACCAACGTGACCCCATGGGAGATGTCTGCCCCTGGACCATTCACCCTTGGAAAAATCAACATGGCTTCTTTGGGTGAATGTATCATTCCCTCACTAGTCAAATCAACATGACCGCGTGGGTGAATGCCTACCCGATTCTGCAAAAAAATCAACACTCCCTCTCGACAAGGGAGACATTTTGCATTATTTCAAGATTTTCTTTGAAGTATACAAACCTTTATATAAAAAAAGGATTGGTGAGAATGCTCGCAATTTGGTCACATTTAGATATGTATTGGAGCTTCATTGCTCATTTCTACACCATGTATAAGAAGAAGTGATATTTGATCTCAATGTGCTTCAACCTGTCATGAAATACTAGACCCTCCAAAAGCTTAATGCAAGTTCAATTATCACAATGTATCAAGGTCATCTCAAGCTCCTCATCAAATAGGCCTACAAGTAGCTTTTGAAGCCACATTGCTTCCTGACTCATGGCACTAACTGCGATATACTCTACCTCTATTGTATTGAGTGTGACAAAAGTTTTCTTTTTGCTAAACTACGATATCATACTTGTTCCCAAGCTAAAGCAACACCCTTAGGTGCTCTTTCTATCCTTTTCACTCCTAGCCCAATCCGAATCATTATATCCCTACAACCTCACTTCACCACCTAAGACATATCTCAAACAATATCCAACTTTTCCATGCAGGTACATCAACACATGCTTTGTTGCAATCCATTGTACATGCCTCGACTTAACCATATACTAACTCAATGTGTTCATTGGAAGAACATATCTAGCCTAGTGTTAACTAAGTACATCAAGGATCTAATCAATTTCTTGTACATTATGGGATCCACCAAATCCTAATCTAAAGCGGAATCACTCAAATTCTTCAAATTTGTTGTCATAGGTGTAGTTATGGACTTGCAGTCCATAATGTTGAATATCCTCAAAATCTAAACAATGTACTTCCCATGTCTAAGGAATATCTCATCTGATCTCTTCCACACCTCCAACCCCAAGAAATAATGCATCAAGCCAAGATCTTTCATCTCTAACTTCGACGCCAAATCCCTCATGTACCTGATGATGAGCCTTTCTACCCTAGTAAGGAATGAATAATCAACATACAACACCAACACCAACACCAAGAGAAAAGGATCACCATCAACAAGCATGAAGTAAATGCCAAGATCTGTATCACGCTTATTGAATCCAAAACTCATCAAGTATCCATTAATCTTGGAATACTATGCCTTGGGTGCCTGTGCGAGTCTGTATAAAGCCTTCGTCAATTTTCAAACACGGGACTCCTTTCCGCGTACCTCAAAGCCCTGAGGTTTCTCTATGTACACTTCTTCCTCAATCACACCATTGAGGAACAATATTGACATCCATCTAATGTAATCTCCAACCCATAACATAAGTAAGAGAAACAATAGTCTTGATAGAAGTGTACCTGGTGACTGGATCAAATGTCTCATCATAGTCCACTCCCTCTATATGGGAGAACCCTCTCGCCACAAACTGATTTGTACTTCTCGATGTTGCCATCTTCCACTTTGATTGATCTTATATATCCACTTGGAAGTCACTAATTACTTCGTCTCAAGTCTCGACACTATATCCCACACCATTCTTAATGATGGACTGATGTGCCTCCATCATGGCATCCTTCCAAACCTACTGGCATGTTGCCTCCTCATAATTGGAAGGCTTGAAATCAATGATGTGGCTCATTAGTTCCATATAACTGGAGTACTTTTGTGGTTGTCTTCTCTCCCTAAAAGTACCTCTGGAAGCTGCATGTCCTTTTGCATCTTTTAAGGTGTCGTAAAGCCATGTTTACATCTTCCTGGTCACAACAACATTTCTAGGTAGATCCACAGGCTTTGCTAGCTCTACTGACTCCTCTTGATAGTTTGAAGGATGATGAAATGGAATAGAGGGACATGTACCTGCATCATTTGGAGCCTCCTTCTCCTCGCTATCAATATCTATGTTAGACTCTCTGGACCTCTTGAAGTATACCTCCTTATCAAAAGTAATATCTTGACTAACCTCAATCTAATTTTGTCCTGAAATGTAGCTCTTGTAGGCCTTTGAAGTCTCACTATGTCCCATATAAGTACCATTCTTTCCATAAGGTCCTAAATTCTTCCTCTTCTCCTTAGGCACGCAAATGTATACTGGACAACTAAAGATCCTCAAATGAATAACCTTTAGCTTTACTCCCGTGAAATCCTCTTAAGGAGTATTATCCTCCAATATCTGGCAAGGAATATTGTTTTGAACATAAACATATGTCCCAAATTCCTCTGCCCATAAGAACATGGGTAGATATTGATTATGAATCATCACCTTCACTTCTTCTACAATGGACCTATTCTTCCTTCTTTTAACCCCATTCTGCTAAGGGTTGTCAGCAACTATCCACTCCCTCTTGATCCCTGCCTCCTAGAAATCACTGAAGTCCTTGGAAGTATAATCTTCTCGAATATTTGACCTAAAAAATTTGATCTTCTTCCCTGTCAAGTTCTCTACCTAAGCCCTGAACTCCTGGAAGATGTAAAAGGCCTCATCCTTGGTCTTCATTAAGTAGATCCAAGTCTTTCAGGAGAAATCGTCAATGAATGCCACATAGTACAAGTAGTCACTCAAAGATGTTATTAGTCCACATACATCTGAAATGCACTGGATCTAAGATCCCCTTGGATCTATTATCACTTCTCATAAAATATCCCTTAACATTATTTCCAAGTGCACAACCCTTGCAAAGACCATCATGCTCTACCCATAGCTTTGGAAGACCTGTAACAATCTTCCTCAATGCTGAAAAAGCCCTGTAATACAAGTGAGAAAATATTTGATGCCATAACTCACATAAACTAATACTTTCATGTACCAATGCCTAGGTTGGTTGTCCTATCAGTCTATATAGTCCTCCCTCTCAAACATCAATCACTTATGTTGAGTCTATATGTTACACAAAATATTTTCACCATGACATTTTGCAATTAGTGTGAGTCTATCACCACTCATACTTTCCTCTATTGCAAGTCTTAAACCTCAGCTCTTCATGTCAAGCCTTGAAAAATAAGAGAAAGCCCTTAAAAATCTCTGAAACTATGGTTCCGCACTTTCTCTTAGCATTACCTGCGGTCTTGCACCCACTGGTCATGTCCCCTACGTACCTGACATCTCTGTTTCTATGTAATGGGTGCGGACCCCTGTAAAAGTAAAAAATTCGCAAGTACATTCTTAAAAACTCACTTTGGGTTATTTCTAGAAGCTTCTAGAGGGAATCTTGAGGTGGCAAGTTCGCTCCTTTAAGGTGCATGCATCCCATACCTAAAGGAGCTAACCCCTTGATGTGAGGAGCTTATCCCTTTGAAGGAGGACTCTATCCCTTCATAGGTGGACCTGTAACCTCCTTACTTTGCACTATAAAATGAGGCATTGGGTTGGTTACTGAGGAGGTTGAAAGCTTAATATTTTTGAGGGTAAATGCTGTTGGAATTTAGTCTTCCTAATTGAGCTTGAGAAGAGAGATTACATACCTTTTTTGATCTCATTGGGAAGAGTGTGAGGCTTGTCAAAGTAGAGGAGGTTCTTGCTTGGACCTTGGGAGTAGCTTGTACAACATCAAGGCACCAAAGGTTGTAAAGTTCTTCTTTGTTCAAAGTTAATACAATCAAGTTTACTTTTCTCAATAAGCTATCTTTTATGATTTATTTCATGGATTCCTTGATCACCATGATGAATATGATTTATTATATTAGCTATGCAGGTGTTATTTGATGTGTGCTTGTTTGTGATTGCAGGTTCTTAAAAGGAAACTTGTTCGGATGGTCGAAGCGTGGCTGCCACAAACTAGCGTTGGACTTAAGGTAGGGTCTAAAACACCTCTTGGTTTTTATTTATAAATCACAATATTTAGAGAAAGGTAGATTTGCTTGTTCTGCTTGTCGCTAGATATCAGTTGATACTAGGGAGATCGGTCTTGTCCACAAGAATGATTTATCCGGCCGACAAATTGGCGACTCCACTGGGGACTTGAATTTTGGTTTTTTCCTTTACTTTTACTTTGACTTGAGAAACTTTTTCTTGTTTTTGATTTTTTCCTGATGTGTGTGGGATTGGGTAGGTTTTAGATTCTGAATTGTTTTTTGTTTTTTCACATTTTTGAAAGAGGACCGCATGTTCTGTTTGTAACACAGTGCGGACATCCCCGCACTGTTACTTTACTACACAGAGCGGTACCGCATCTGGTTATACTGGAAGCCTGCGGACCCTGTCAAATTTTTGAAAAACCTAAAATCTTTTCATCCAGTTAAGCTTAGGATTTGTTTACATTTTTTAGCCTCTGCCCAGATCTGCATGTGTCCTGTCAAAAATTTCTTGTAAGTGAATTCCATTGGCATTTTGGTTTTAGGTGATTTTCTAGAAGTTTTGCGTGCCTGGTTTGATTTTCGCTTGGTCTTTGTAGTAACTCAGAGATTAGAAGCCTAAGAAAACTTAGATTACCCTGGTCTTTTTGGTCTTCTTGAAGAGTCTGATTGTTTTGTGAAATCTGACTTTGATTGAGAAATATATCTCTTTTTCTCTTTGCAAAGCTTCGAACGAACTTGTTTGAAAGTTTCGAATTTCATTTAAAAAAAGAAAGAAAACATAGCTGGGTGTTTTTTGATTAATTTGTTATTCTGAACGAATTAGTCCTTAGTTTGCTCAATAACTAAGTAAAACGTCCTCAAAAAGAAATTTTGTAAGCTTTTACTTCAATTAGGTTTTTAGAAATTTTTAGATCTCAAGCATAGTTTTTTATAGTTTTGAGTGTTTTCTAGAAATTTTAGAATCTCTTTTGAAAGAAATTGTTTTCTGTAGTTTTTGAGTTTTGAAAAAGAAAAGGGATTTTTTCGTGAGCATAATTAGTAGTCTCGTTTTGAGTTTATTGAAAAAGACAAAAAAGTTTTTCTTTTCATTTATATGTTGAAGAAAAGATTTGATTTTCAAAGAATTGCATTCTCAACTCTTTCTTTAGCTAGAAATTCATTGAAGAAAAAGAATTGTTTATCATCTTAGGTGCATTTTTAGTGTTTTGGAGTCAAGTCTTCACACCATAAAGTTTCATCTCCATACCTTTTGACTTAAGAAACAACCTATAAAAATAACGCTTAAAGTAAAATTGATCTAGCAATCTTTTTATTTCTAGGGCTCTTATCACCAACATAACTTAGGCTAGTATCTTGGAGTAGGGAGTATTTAACTCTCCAAGATAGTTAAAACAAACAAGTAGCTATATCTTGCGGTAGGATATAAATTCCAATTGTTACATATATGCTATGGGAAGCTCCTCTTAAAGGAGTCAAGCACGAGATCATATCTGAACTAGTGGGGTAATCAATCCTTCCTCATTGGGAATGATAGCAGATACACACGTATTAAAAACGGTAAACCTCAGACTGACCATTGTTGAGGGGCCTGGGGTCACTTGTTGGTAAAACTTGGATTATGTCAAGGAGCCTTCAAGGGGATTGAGCTTTGTTACTCTGCCCTTGCATGTGTATCGAATCGTAGACTGTTCCCCTAGGTATATTTGTTTATGTTGGTAACCATAGTGACCATAATCTATAGGATTCTTTCCTAAGGTGACGGTGGAGGGAAGATCCCACTGTACCTGGAGCAGACGTCGACTAGACTCACTTGGACTCTCTGGGGGGTTCTCTTCACTCGAGACGGTTTTGTGAAGAAACTTGTGCCAGTTTGTTTCATTAAGCAGGTTGTCAGGGTAACTGTTCCAACTGCCCTTTCTGTATTGAATTCTGCGACATTGGATTTCATCACCAACTAGTGTTTTTGGTATGGAAAGTTACTGTTTGTGTGTGGTTTGAACTCTTAGATTTTTTAGGCGTGTGATTCAATTGTTTGTTTCTTTAGAGACTTTAGGTGGTTTTATTGAGATTTTCTTTGTTTGCATGTGAAGTAATTAAAATATTTAATCGTGGCTGAATTACCGAGACAATCCCGTAGACTTCGGGGGCAACCTCCCGAGTATTCACCAAGCCAGCTTGAAGGGCTACGAGCTCTTGTAACTCCTAGTGACAGTAGAGTTGGGTCACCAGAAGATAGAGAATCTTCTTTAGTTGTTCATCCTGATTATCAAGTTCAAGCAACAGAGTATATTTCCAAACCAATTTCATTTTCCGAAGTTACTGGTAGTATTTATTCTACTAGTGAATTGGCTGAAGAACCTGAAATTTCTGAGCCTGAAACTAAACCTGCTGCTACTCCATCCTCAGGATTTGCTTCTCCAACTTCCAGTGGTCCTAATTCACCCTGGGTAGGAAGGATCATTACCCAAAATCTTCCTTTGGGACTTATTTCTATTGAAGAACTTGTTAGTCCAAAAGAAGATATAAGTCTCCCTGAAAATCAACCAACTTTAGAACTTAGGGAGCGTGAATCAATTTTCTACAATCCACCTAGGAGGGACGCTTGGTACCTGTCATTGACCAAATTTTTAGAAAATCCGGGTCTTAGTTTTTCACCACCTCGAGTTCCTTTTCATCCAACACCTAGAGGTTATTATCCTCCTTTGAATATGTTGAGATAGTCATCCATGTTTTCCCAATCACCGGAAGCATTTTTATATGGCAGTCCTTCTGTTCCTTCTGGGTATCAGTCACTCACTGGTATTTTTTCAGGAGCATCTCCTCAACCCATTGAACACGGTCTATCAACTGGTAATAACGAAACTAAACCGTTGAGCGTAGAAGAAATTCTTATGATGTCTGGTACTATTCCAAATCCACAACCTCAAGGTAGTCAGTTACCGCTTTGGGGGCAACCTCAAGGTACTCAATTATCGCCTGGGGGGCAACCTCAGGGTAGTCAGTTACCGCCTGGGGGGCAACCTCAAGGACAATACATTCCTTTGGGACAGTACATTCCTCAAGGTAAACCCCAGACTCAGTACATACCTCAAGGTCAACCCCAGTATCAATATATACCTCAAGGTCAACCCCATTTTCAGTACGTGCCTCAAGGTTATCAACCTCAAGGTCAGTACCCAACCCAAGGTTTCCAACCACCTTCAGGTCAATCATTTGTTCAAGGAGCTGGAAATGTACCTTTGAATTATTAGCCCTATGCTCAACCCAGTTATGGTCCTCAATATGCTCAACATTCTACGGGTCCATACCCCGAAATGAACATGGTGTGGGATCCATCTCAATCTCAACAGATCTTGCAACCTAATGTGCAGTTGTCATCTCAATATGGACAACCTTTGGTTTCTGGTTCAACCCAGCAACCTGTCCAGCCTACTATTCAAACTTCTGCACCTGGTGTAGCTCATCAGTCTGGGCCTAGTTCGCCTCGAACTCCGCCTCAAATGACTGCTGCAACTACTGCAGCTTCTGTTCAATCTACCCCACCTACTTCTGGAGTATCGACAACTCTGGTTTCTACTGTTCCTGCATCAACTCCTCAAGCATCTTTACCTCAGTTCGGACCCACAATTCAGACTTCGGTTCAGATGCTTGTAGGACAACCTGGTCCAAGTACGGTTGTCACAAGTCAACCACAGTTCACTTATCAATCGTACCAGGGATAGTACCAATTCGATCCTGTTGTGCAAAGCCCAATTTACCAGTATCAACCGTACCCTAGATATACTTATCAGCAACCTCAACAACCCCAGTACGGTCCGGTTAATCCTGGTTTTTCGGGAGGATATAATATCCCAAATGCGATTCCAATTCCAAGTTATCCTAGATATCCTCCTCCTGGGGTTGGTCTTATGACCCAGGGTTTTCGTGACCCTAATCGTCAGTTACCGTTTATAGCAACTTTGGACTTGCCTGATTTGTCGCGCCTTATGAATGATCCGATTAATTATCTTCCGTTTTGGCCGCCAATGCTGAATAAGTTGCCCAGTGATATCCCAAAGTTTGAAGGTAAATCAGGAGAGGACCCGTCAAACCATGTGATGACTTATCACCTCTGGTGTGCATCTAATTCCATTATAGATGATTCAATTCGCTTACGTCTTTTTCAATGCACTCTGATTGGTCTTGCGTCCAAGTGGTACATTGAGTTTCCGTGAGCCTCTTTTTATAATTTTAGTCAGTTATCCACTTCGTTCTTAACTCATTTTTAGTTGCCTGTCAGATATGAAAATGGCACAGAATTATTAATTCATTAAAACAGTCAACGTCCACATATATTTCAGATCATATTCATGAATGGCGACGTCGACGACATTTAGTGAAAGTTTTTATTTCGGATCAAATTTTAGTAGAATGGTTTGTTAAATCCTTATTACCTAAAATCACTAAGGATGTAGCTAAGGCTGGAGTTGTTACTGAAGAGCAAGTAATTGCTCAAGCTCAGTACCTAGACCTCGTTTACACGCAGTCGAGTACTTTACACGAAAAAATCCCCGACCTTCCGAAACAAAATCAAATAACTGCAGCTCCTTCAGGGTCTCATGCCGCTGACGGTATGATTGGTTCAGTTAACACCAAAAGTAAGAAGAAATCTTCAAAGAACTCTTCTCCAATTATAAATTTACCAGATTCCCCGATAGGAGACTCTTTCGCTGAAATTCCTGCCGATATTCATGTCGTAGAATCATCTATGGCTAAATCAAAATCCGGCGGTAAAAGGAAAGGGAAGAAGAAAAATAAGCAAAATTTGAAAGAGAAATCAGATAAAACTGAATCTACTGACGAGAAATGTAAACCTCGCTAACCTTGTCTCATTTGTGATGAAGGGCATTTTACAAGAAACTGCCCTCATCGCGCTGAGGTTACTAAAATCATCAAAGGTTCTCAAACACCTGCTGTCTTGAAGGATCCTTTTCCTAGTCAAGATAGTAAGATGATCGGTTCTTCCTCAAATGCCTCAGAAGAACCCATAATGATGATGTCTCATGTTAGGATTGCGACGCGATCGCAAGATTATGGCAGTAAAAGTCTTGTTGGTGGTAAGGAAGTAGAATCTTCTAATTCAAACCCATCAACTTCAACTCCTGGTTCTGATCCGCTACAGATCAAGAAACCTAACCCAGACTTAGTAATCAAACCGCCTGCTAAAGGTATACTTCGAAATTCAGCTTTCAATCCACATGCGAGAGCTGCTCAGAATTATAACATTGTTGAAGATTTAGCTATTTCCCCTTCAGCAATGTCGGCTTTGGAGGTGCTGCAATCATGTCCAACACAGCGTAAATTACTTTTGTCGACTATAGGAGCTGTTGATATTCAGGACTCGAACCTTATAATCTTTGATTTAGAGAATAGTACACCTCGCCTACCTCATCAAATGGCTTTCCAGATTCCATTGTTAGTCAAAAACAGACCTTGCTTTAGGACTGTAATTGATGAGGGAGCTTCTACGTGTATTATGTCGATCCAGTGTTGGAGATCGCTTGGTTCTCCTACACTCAATCAATCCCCGACGATTCTAAATGCTTTTGATGGCTGTGGGTTCCATCCTTTTGGCATTCTACAGGATTTACCTATAGGGGTTGAAGGCAAAACTGTTAATCTACATGTGGAGGTGGTTGATGCCCCTCTGGATTACAACCTTCTTTTGGGTCGCAGCTGGTCTTATGCTATGACTGCTGTTGTTTCATCGGTCTTTCGGCTTATAAAGTTTCCTCATAATGGAAAGATCGTAACTATAGACCAGCTGACTTACTTTTCATCCGAACCAACCTCTTCTGAAAGTATCCAACATGTTGGTAAAACAACTATCCCTTACAAGGATGTTGGGGTAGCATTGGTTAAAGATTCTAGTTTACTAGGAACTTTTTCCTTTCCTCCTCCTAACGTATCGCCTTCTACTGCAACCATTCATATGATTTCATCAAACACTATTGTTTTGGATGATCCTTGGATCGTAACTTCCGAATCTGAGGTGGATTCATTTGGTGATACAATGCCTTTGAGTCTCTATGAAATTGCATATCAGGCTGTACAGTCGTTTTACGAACCTTCTTCAACCGAAATTGATCTAATGAATGTGGTCCATGGAGAATCACTTTCAATGTCAACCTCAGATTCAACAACTTTTTCCGAGCTTGTTCATACGGATGAGCAGATTCGTGAAATTTTGTCTGTTGATGATTTACCATGGGAAGATCTTCATCATCGATCTTCGTTTTTACCTGAGCTTGATCATTTTGAAAATGATTTTTCATCTATTTTTACTACTGATTATGTCAAAGAACCACAGAATCCATTACAACATCCTGATTCTGAGTTAAATTTGGGAAATATTTCTCGAACGGTTCCTATTGACATTTTAGTTAAACCGGGAATTGTTGAAAACATTCATATAGGTGCTTCATGTACGGACAATGAACTCCAAACTTATAAATCCCTATTTCAAGAATTCCATGACGTGTTTGCCTGGTCATACGAAGAGATGCTAGGAATCGATCCAGCGATTGTTGTTCATGAAATTAAAACTTACCCGGATGCTAAACCTGTCCGACAATGTTTGCGTCAAATTCATCCGTGAAAAGCTGCTGCTATTAAAGCAGAAGTTGAGAAATTACTTAAAGCAGGTTTCATTTATCCAATTCCCTTAATGGATTGGGTATCGAATATTGTTCTTGTTAACAAAAAGCAAGGAACGATAAGAATATGTATCGATTATAGGGATATTAATCTATCTTGTCCCAAAGACAGTTACCCAACTCCCTATATCGATCAAATCATTGATGATTGTGCCAGCAGTGAAATTTTCTCCTTTATGGATGGTTTTTCTGGTTACAATCAAATTAACATACTCCCTGTTAATCAACCAAAAACGGCTTTCATTTGCCCATGGGGGACATTTGCTTATTGCAAATTACCTTTTGGATTAAAGAACGCAGAGCAACTTTTCAAAGAGCTATGTCTTACACATTTCATGACATCAAGCACATTGTGCAGCCATATCTCGATGATTTACCTGCCCATTCATTACGTAGAGCCGATCATCTCACTCATTTACGAGCAATCTTTATGAGATGTAGGCATTATCGAATTAGGTTGAATCCACACAAATGTGTTTTCTGTATAGAAACGGGTCGTTTACTGGGATTCGTTGTTTCAAAAGCCGACATTTGTGTCGATCCCTCGAAGGTTGAAGCCATTGTCAAATTTCCTCCTCCTTCGACTCTTCGCCAACTCCAAAGTTTGCAAGGGAAAGCAAACTTTTTACGTCGTTTCATTCCTAACTACGCCGAGATAACAAAGGGTTTTACCAGGTTGTTGAAACAGAATACTCCATTATTTTGGGATGAGATAGCTGACAAATCTTTTGATGCACTTAAACACGCGTTGACCCATGCACCGTTATTGCATCCTCCCAACTACAACCAAGATTACTTCTTGTACCTCGCCGCTTCTCATTCCACCATTGGGATGGTTTTAGTTCAGGAAGATGAATTCGGTAGTGAACATGTGATTTACTATCTTAGTCGAAGTGTTTGAATCCGACTGAGCTTAAATATTCGCATGTGGAGAAATTGGCCTTGGCAGCTGTTCAAGCTATCCAAAGATTTCGTCATTACATCTTACTACGCAAAACTACAGTAATTTCTGACTGTAACCCTATGATCTATATTTTGACTAAACAATTGCTAGGGGGCAAGTATTCCAAATGGATTGTTATCCTGTAGGAATTTGACTTGGAATTTGAAAAATCCAAGGCAAAGAAATCTTTGGTTTTTGTGGAATTGATGTGTGATTTCCCGCGTGCTGATACTGAAACTGTGGCGGAAGAGCCCATTGCGGACGAATCCTTGTTTCTTATCAGCACTCTTGATCCATGGTATGGAGATGTCATTGTTTATCTCCAAACCCAATCTTTTCGGCCTGAAATTTCACGATCTCAGCGGCGAAAAATATGTTTCCAATCCCAACAATACAAAATTATTGGAGATACACTCTATCGTCGTGGGGTAGATTCTGTTTCCAACGTTGTCTAACTCATGAAGAAGTTGAAAAAGGTTCTAAATGACTGTCAGTTTGGAGTATGTGGCGGTCATATGTCTGGGTATGCCACAGCCCAAAAGATATTGCGCGTTGGTTATTTTTGGCCGTCTTTATTTAAATATTGTATTTATGCAGTCCGAAAATGCCACAATTGTCAAATTTTTGATGGAAAGATGCGTGCTCCACCTGCTCCTCTCCACCCTATAATTTTCGTCGGTCCTTTTGCAAAGTGGGGTATCGACTTTATTTTACTAAGTGGGCCGAGGTGATGCCTACATTTTCGGCAGACGGCAAAACAACTGCAATTTTCGTTTTCAATCATATAATTACTAGGTTCGGTGTTCCTCAAGTGATTATTACCGATCATGGGAGTCATTTTCGAAACATCATGATGACTGAACTAACAGATCAACTTGGCCTGTGTCACGATAGTTCTACTCCATATTACCCACAAGCTAATGGTATGGTTGAAGCCATCAACAAAGAGCTAGTCATTATGATCCGATGAATCATTGGTATTCATAGGTCGAATTGGCATAACACGTTATTTTCAGCGCTTTGGGCGTATCGAACCTCAGTAAAACATCAATTGGTTTCATCCTTTTCAACTGGTTTTACGGTTTGGACGCTGTGTACCCATTGAATGCAAAATTTCGTCATTGCAAATAGCCATAGAGTTACTACTAGCCACTTCCGAAGAGGAGACAACATTGTTGTACTTAGCTCAGCTAGATGAGAATCAACGTGATGCTGCATTAGCAATCGAAACTCATGCCAAACGAATTAAAGCTCAGTACGATTGAAATGTTACACTCATAATTTTTTGGAAGGAGA